>SNQJ01S0077075.1:19332-36568 GCA_010110895.2 Picea sitchensis | reverse complement strand
AGAGAGAGAGATGGTGTGTCAGTTATAAAGTGCATGCATTCCAGTTCCTAATAATGCATGTGTTATTTAGGAGCGCACATGTGTTCTTTTGATTTAATTTTCTTTTTCGGAACACATGTTCCTTAGGAACATGCCTGCATTTCTCAGCACATGCATGCTCTTTCTTAAGAACGCACATGCGTTCCTCAAAATTTGAAGTTGGAAAGTGTGTATGGAATTTTGGTGAGTATTGAGGCTATAGTATTAAGAAAATGTGTTTTCTTCTAAGAATGTGCATGTGTTCCTTCATACTCCATTGCCACGTTTTTGTCCATCAACTTCGTGCAAGCACCCACTAGTTATTGAAAGTGTTCAGTGTTTATTTGTGAAGTGTTTGAACATATTATATTGAAAAGAGCATATTAGTATTCTTCTAAAACTTTGTTATTTACATTATTTCTATTATGATTAATATTTATATTTCTATATTAAAGAAAAATTCGTGAAGATTTGACTCATAAATAATAAATTGTGTAAGAAATTTATTACCTATAAAGTTCTTCAACAACATATTAATTGTGTTTGTTACTATTATTAACCATTTTAATTATTGACACTAAATAACTACTATGTCTGTGTTGAGTATAAGTTATTATACTAGTACAATGTAGGCACCACTTTAGAATCTACAAGAAAAAATATTTTAGAAGTCTAGTTGTGTTGTTTAACTATCAAAATGAAATTATTCTAAATTAGAATGCAATAGAGTACTATAATTTGATTTATATAAAATATAATAAGGAATATTAGGTAAATTTTACTTTAGACTTTATTGCAAGTGTCTAGTAATTATTCATGAAGTGTTTAAATGTTTTATATTGAAAATAATACTAATTGGCTACTCCAATATAGTTTTAATAGACCAAGTATAGAAGATGTTTTTAAATGTGATATTGGATTTGATTATGTGTTTTTGATAAAGTGGGAAGTTATGTTGATATAAACAAAACATTGAAAAGTTAAATATCGAATGGTGTCATGTAATTTGCATAAAGCATTGTCACCTGAGTGCATTGATCTAAACAAAGCATTGAAAAAGTTAAATATTGAATGGTGTCATGTAATTTTCATAAAGCATTGTCACCTAAATACATTGATCTAAACAAAGCATTGAAAATTTAATTATTGAATGGTGTCATGTAATTTGCATAAAGCATTGTCACATGAATACATTGAAGTTAACTAAAGTTTTCTTATATATATTAAATAATATAAAACTCCTAAAAAAACATTGAAGAGAATATTTGAAATACAACAAATATTGAAATGTGTATCTTCATGTATATTAATAGATCATCCAAAGGACAAAATTACATTCATGAATCATCTCCACCTGATCTCATGGTATTCGCTCAAGTAGATCAAGTACAAATTTTACACCACATTTATTTATCTTGCTCTTCTTACAATGTTCTTTCTTTGGAATCCATTCCCAAACTATGGTATTAATTTGAATATATCCAAGTTCTATGTCATTGGGATTTGGCCCCCAATATTGTTCTAATATTTTTCCCTTGTATTTACCTGAACTAGGCTTCCACCAATCAAATTTTACATGAAGAATCTCACTTTCATCATTCTGGAAGATATCTGAGGTGGATTTGTTCATCCAAGTCATCTCCCCTTCATCCTCATTACTTAATATAACTAGCAACATTTTTCCTTTCTCAAGATCATTCATAGGATTGAATGTTGACTTTGGCTTGTTGCACTTGGGTTCAACATATACTAGTTCATCTTTCACATGATCAAAATCTCCATCCATAATACTTGATATTACATGGAGTGTATTATAGTCAACATCTGATCCGAAATCGGATCCAGAAGCTTGATAGGGCTTGAAAAATGCTCAAAAATGAAAGTTCTTGGAATGCAACGAAACCTGTGCCATTGCGTCCGTCTCGTCTTCTTGATTCCGGTGGTATATTTACTTCCTCAAACAGAGTCTGTATGGAGAAGATATTGCGTTCTGTCCGAAAAGTCAAACAGGCAAAAAAGGGGATGACTGTACAGTCCGTATAGTCCACGTGTCATGTCCGTACAGCTGACGTGGAAGGGCCGTACAGATGACATGGCGGCTTCAGAAGGTGACACATGGCAGATCCATACAGGGACACGTGGCATCACCAGGATGCGACACGTGTCAGGCGGATTTGGCATTTTCGGCATACAGTTGGACCAGTATTGAGGTGACACGTGTCACCACTGATAGGATGACACGTGGCAGGCTGACATCATCGGATGACGTGGCAGGATGACAGGGTGTACGGTAGGCTGACGTAGAAGGACAAGTGGCAGTACGGCAGAATCGACGTGGCACACACATGGGCCAATCAGCACGCGACACATGTCAAGATTTAGTTGGTTGGTAAGGGTGCCACGTGGCCCAGTCAAGGGCTGCCACGTGGCACCCCATTATTGGTTGTTTGGTCAATATAAATTTTGGTTTTTGGTGTCGCCGGGGGTCGAACCCCCGACCTCCGGGCGGGCAACGATTTAACAAACTCGGGCTAGCCACTCGGGAAAAGGGTGGTACTTGTTATAACAACGGCAAGTTTTGTATTTAAATTAATAGAAAGGTTTATACGGGAAAAAAAAAGGGTCGGGGCCTTAGCCCCAGCCCTCGGCGTTAGCATATACAACAACCAGCACACGACCACAGCCATGTGACTCGAGGCTACCACATATAATGCGGAGTTGTTGTTACAGTTAGGCCGTGGGCCTATTGTTAGGCCATATGACCCGGATGCCAACCAACGGGCGTGGGAGCTGTTGAGCCACGGTTCCACGCCACACGCCATATGACCCGGAGCAGAGCCAATGGGATAGGGCCAGTGCTATGGCGCATGGCCATATGGCGCTCCATGTGACCTAGAAAAGGGGCGCGCGCCCGGGATTTGGGGGCTGCGGCCCAATACTATACAAAAGTGGGTTTTATATAACATAATTGGGTTTTTTTTAATTTAATTATGCCTATTTTT
Source organism: Picea sitchensis (assembly GCA_010110895.2). Taxonomy (NCBI): domain Eukaryota; kingdom Viridiplantae; phylum Streptophyta; class Pinopsida; order Pinales; family Pinaceae; genus Picea; species Picea sitchensis. The sequence continues at coordinate 33,548 of SNQJ01S0077075.1, read as the reverse complement.
AATAGATTTCTTCCATTTTTGGGGGATATTGGGCATTTTTGGAGGCCAGATTCTTGGAGGAAGTTGGGGATGTGAAACCAACTCCAATGCTATATAAACTAGGCCTATTTGAGGCCAAACACAGTCATTTAGAGCAGAGTTATGCTGGAGGAAAGCCAAGCCAAAGTCAGTTTGATGCAGGGAAGCCTTTGAGGTGGAGACGTTGTTGGATCGTTTCTGGGAGCTTGGAGCATCAGTTTTGCATGTCGTTTTTTTTGCAGGGTTCTAGAGATATGGGAGAACAAGACCAGATCAGTCTTGTAGCCATTTTGCATTGCTGATATGTAATTTTGAGCACTTGAGCAGAAATAAAGAAGCCTCCCCCACAAAGAAAAGGCCCGGAGATGTAGGCAAAAGTTGTGCCGAACTCCGTTATCAACCTGCGTTTTTATGGTTTGTTGTCTCTTATTCATTTCAGATCTGCACATGTGTATTTGACTATTATAATCCTCTTCTTTCCTCATTCTTTCATTAAATTCTCAAATGGTTAATTAATACATGCAAGTTTAAAACTCAACCATAGTCATTTAAAAGATCATGCGGATCAAGTGGTATCAGAGCTAGTTGATGTTTGGATTTGAGTTGCATGATAACCAGGGAAAAGTTACAGCATGGTGAAGGCGAGCTTGTTGCAGAGAATCCATTAATTGGATTGAGAAAGAGAGCTTCTTTCAAAGAGAAGATGGCATCGGACGAAGGGATTTCTCAAGAAGNTGTGAAGGTGTATACTCCCGGGCGGAACAGGCATGTGGGGAATGAGGGTCTGGTAGTAATGGGCGTAAGATGGCATCTTTGGGAAGAATCCTTCCAGATACTTCTGTGCTGTCTTCCCTATAACCTCAGCCTAGCCTAGGATTCCTTGCCTTGGGGTGGAACTCGGTCCCAGCTCGGGGGTGACCCACTGTTGAGCTGATGAACAGTGTGGTCTAAGGCTGGGAGGTTCTTGGAAGGCCTGCACTTGGTTGCCGATTTCTACAGCTGTTAAAAGATAAGTATTTGAATTATGCTTTGATCATGTGGTGCATGACCGTGTTGTTTATGTATCATGTTTTCTGCTGTGTAAATTAATTATTGTTAAATGATATGGAATGTTTAATTATAGCAGTAACGAGATATGTTTTACTCTGGAATTTAAATGTGTTTAATTGTGTTAAATGCATGTGGTTATACTGGCCTGTGTTTATTATTAAAAAGTCTGTACAAATTGGTATCCGAGCGCGAGTAAGCTCTGAACTGTGAAAAGGGTACACAACACGATGGGTCACCACCCTCATAATTTCCCATTGATGTAGAAATACTAGAGTACTCTGCGGGAAATCTATTTTGTAAATTTTGCAAGTTTGTCGGACATGAAGAGAAGGATTGTCGCACATTTTATTTGATGAGAGAGTGCACTACAGATGCATATAGAGTCCATGGATAAGAATCTGAAGGAGGAGCGCCATAGTATAATAATCCACTAGGTTATAATCAAGCAAGAAGAGGAGGGTTCATAGGCCACAGAAGAGGAGGATTCGACAAACGTAGATGTAACGTCCTTGGCCATCAATCCCACTGCCAGACAACGCTACTATGAGGAATAACACTTATATTATATGAATTTAAATTAAGTTAAATAACTTAATAGAGTAAACATATAATCACTGCTAACATACAAAATTAATGGAATTAACAGTAAATATCATTGCAACGAAATACATGATAATATTACAAGTATCACAAAACATGCATTTTAAGTAAGTACAGAATTAAAACACATAATGATACTTATCTTTGAAACTGTAATACACCACCAACTGCGTGAAGACCTTCCATGAACCTCCCAACCTTATACCGTGCTTCTCATCACTCTTAGCAGTAGGTCACCCCCGAGCTGGGACTAAGCTCCACCAGGAAAGAAAATCCTAGGCTAGGCAAGTTCAACAGAAGACACACAATTTATGAGGAAGGATTCTCTCCTAGGAGCCACCTATGCTCATTGCTAATAGACTCTCATTCCCCACATGCCTATCCCACCCCAGGAGTATACACCTTCATTTTCACCAAGACATTCCTTCGGCTGCTAAAACTCCATTGCCTTTGGCTTCAACAACAAACCAGACCAGAATTCTCTGAGCTCTGTGGAAGCTACATGACTCCTTCCAGGAGTTCTCACTTCATCCGTGCACTCTCTCACCTAGAGAGATTCGCTCATAGGCCTGATAAACTTCTTCTTCAACCACAACCACCTCTCTCACCTAGAGAGAGTGTTGAACACATGCCTGACAACCTGCTTCTTTAGCTCCGTTCCAGCACAAGGAGGAAAACAAGGCTCAGTAAGGAACACATTATGGTAGCCAATAACACTCAGCCAAGGGATTCCATGGACACAACAACCACAGTTATAACACACACGACATAGAAAATTGCTCAGGTTTCACAAAAGATGTGGGTCAGCTTCAGAGGTGTGTGGCTATGCAGAGGTCCAGTGTAGAGACAAAGTGATTCTCGGGAAGGATTCCAGTGAACTTAGGAGGAGTATGGAAGCTTCACAGAACAACTCATATGATGGATTCCAGGTCTCAGGTCCTTGCATGAACATTGCAAAGGATGAATAAAAAGGCCATAAAATTCACAGGGATACAACAGTCGACTTCTGGTTCTGGTTTTCAGGATTGCGTGATAGGAAAATTAAGCAGAGTTCATTCATGGACTCCACAGTTCAGACAACCAACGACAGAATGGAGGACGAACCCCCAACTTAGCTGACACTTCAGTTTTTAACCGCATGCACCCAGGTCGACACTTGTCTTCCTGGAGCTACATGCGTTCCCTTTTACACACATTGGTTGCATGCGTTGCCTCTCCCAGGACTTAGGATAAAAACATGTTTTGTCACACAACTTTAGAATAATAATAAAATATTATTCTCAAGGACTTAAGCCCTTAATATTATCCCGTCTTTCCAACCTTTCAGCCCCTTTTTCCCTTACCCTCCCTGTGGAAGATTAGTCCCCCATCACTCTTTCTTTGTGGTCGGTCGACACAAAACGATGTTTATATATTATATTAATGATCTACATAATTACATATACAAAATCAGGCTCCTGGCCTTAACACTTAGGCTCTCCAGCCTAATCAACACCTAATACTACCAACTTATCAATACTCGGCTCACCAGCCTACAAAACATGATTACAATTCATAATATGACTGAGGCACTACTGAGGAATATTACAGTAGAGGGCCTATTATATGTTATAATTGTAATCATCTGAGACATTTAGCATGAGACTACTCAAATCCCTACACGACATGTACGTATTGGAGACAGTGAGACCATGTGACGGAGGATTATCCATAGTTGATCGTGAAATGGAAATAAAAGATAAACACAAATGTACAGATGATAGTAGCATAGACATGTGACAAACAACCTAAGATAGCAACAATTACGCATGGAGGAACCATAACTGGAACTAATGTGACAGATCAAGGAAACAAGATTCACCAGTGGGTAAGGAAACAAACAGAGCCTCAACCATTGCTTTACCTTAGAAAGGAGAAAGAGACATATACACAAGAAAGTAAAGAAGTGATAGGAGAATATTGGATAGAATTGAATTCGACCATGCCACCTTTGTATGACAAGCCACCGGTGTATGATATGCCACTGGTTTGTTACCATTCTATGACCATTTAGAAAGGAAATTTGACAAGGTAAGCACTTTGAATAGTTTTCTAAAAAGTTGTTTAGAGTTAATGAAATATGAGTCCGCTTTGAGTATTCTGTACGGAATGATTGACCATTGTGCCCAAGAGAAAGAGATACTTGTCACACACAGAGAAGTTAACTAGGTACACCGTAAAAAGAGAACAAATAGGGAGTTTTGACTCAATGCGCAGATAGGAAACTACAACATGGACAATATCATTATGGATCTAGGCTCTAATGTCAATGTCATCTAGAGGCATACTTGGGAGATGATGGGAGAACCAAATTTGATTTGGTCACCCATTCAATTAAGGTTAGAAAAACAACATAAGATCGTCCCAATTGGAAGGTTGACGAGGGTAAGTGTTAGTATTGATGGAGTGCGCACTGTGGCCTATTTCGAAGTGATTGAGATAGAAGATGGGAGCAACCCCTTACCCAACACTCCTTGTACTTGATTGGGCCTTTGAAAATCAAAATATCATTGATTTGAAGAAGAGACAGATGATATTTGAAGTATAATACTTGAAGGTTACTATGCCATTGGATCCTACTGAAGGGAGATGATATGTAGAACTAGTAAAAGGAAAAGGGCTCGAAAACCTGTATAACATGACTAAGAAGATGGACGATTATGTGAAACTTAAATTTGATGGTGTACTTAGCTCAATAAGTATTAGTTCATGCGCTTCAGATTCAAAAGAATATTTGGAGAATTGGCAACAAAGATTGCATGAAGTTTCCACAAGGAAATGTGCTTGAATCACCCGCACATTGCGATGGATTGGAATTCATGTGTGTGATCCTCCAAGGTATGCCAGACTAAACAATGTAACTTATTTTATAAGAGAATTGAAAATGAGAATATCAGATCAACAAATATTATTAGCATTATATGTCTCTTTGAAGGCGACCCTGACAAGATGGTGGGTTGTGAATAAGGATGGAATAAGAGATTGACAGTAGTGTAGAAGACTATTACAAGTCAGGTTCAAGAAAAAGAACAAAGATACTATGAATAACTATATAGGATTGCGCTATCTGATGGAGCATGTTACACAATGTATTGTGAGATGGAATAAAGTAACTAGGAAAGAATGGAAACAATTGTTTGTACACACCTTGGACACAATCCCAAAGAATTGATCCCTGGAACTGGAAGTGCACAGAGAAACTACAGATTTGGAAGAATTAATGCATAATTTCAAGGTAAATTTTAGTTTTGAAGATGATGCTCCTTTAATTGACTCATATTTGTAGGTCATCAAGAACAATATTTTCATAGCAGAAGACTCGATAGAACTAGTACTTGTATGTAGCGAGCATAGATCTACTATGACAGTTAGAGAAGTTTTTCATTGTTATAACGTTGTTGAAGAATACCAAGAGGAGGGTGAAGATCCCAGAAATATGCAAATACAAAAAATGGAAGGAGAGTGCGCAATAGAAGGACCATAGTTGGAATTGGTTGTATATGCAAAGCTATTGGGAATGCATAGAGTAAAAATTGGTACAAAATATAAGACCAAATTTGCGAACATAGGAGACTATTGGAATGACAAGACTGTGTAGAAGACAATGAACTTTTTATGCAAGTATCAGGACCTGTTTCTGACTACCTTTTAAGAGATAAAAGGGATCGCTGGGGAGTTAGGAGAGATGAAGATTCCCTTGAAACCAGATGCTAAGCCAATGAAATAGAGGTCATATAGACTAAACCTGGTGTATAAGAAGGTGAAATCGAAGATAGATAGGATGTTGGAAGTTGGACTTATTCAACCTGTCGCATAATCATAGTGGATTAGTCCATTGGTGGTTCAGGATAAGAATACAAGAGGGATCAAAATTTATGTATACTTGAGGAATTTAAATGATGCATGTTTACATGACCCATTTCCAACTCCATTTACAGATGAAGTGTTGGAGAGTGTAAGAGGGAGTGAAGCCTATTCATTCATGGATGGATTTTCAGGATATCATGAAATCAATATTTCACAAGAATATAGATATAAGACTACATTTGCAACAGAATGGGGGTTTTACTAGTACACAATGATGTCTTTTGGATTGAAGAATGCACCCACAATATTCTCTAGAGTGGTTTTAGCAGCATTTAAAGAATTCATCCATAAGTTCTTAGAAGTATACTTAGATGATTGGACAGTTTTTAACCTATTGAAAGATCATATTGAGATATTGCGCTTAATGTTGGATAGGTGTAGGCAAAAAATATATTTAAATTTAAAGCACATTTTCTGTGCATTTTTTGGTATCTTATTGGGCCATGTAGTGTGTAAGCAAGGATTGTTGGTAGACCCCATGAAGATTGTTGTGATTGTTGACTTACCACCATCTACTTCAATGTGACAGTTATGAGAAACATTGGGTCATACAGGGTACTATACGAATTTCATTAAAGAATATGCGCAGATTATAGCCCCAATGGAAAGATTGCTAAAGAAGGAGAATAAGTTTCAATGGAGTGAGGAATTCCAGGAAGGTTTAGATACTTTGAAATAGAAATTGGTTACTGCATTGATTTTGATATTTCCATATTGGAAGAAGGAGTTTCATGTTCATGTGGATCCATCATCTGTAGCTTTAGGTGTAGTGTTAGCTCATCTTGGAGAAGGAGATATAGATCACCCCATTTCCTTTGCAAGCAGGAAGTTTTCAACTACATAACATAACTATACTACGACAGAACGTGAATGATTAGAAATGGTGTACACATTGCAAAAGTTCAAACATTACTTGATGGGTTCACTTTAAGATGTACACAAACCCTTATGCACTAAGATATTTGGTCAATAAGCCAATGCTGGGGGAAAGAATATATAGATGGTTGTTATTGTTTCGAGAATATGATTTTGAGGAAAATGTGAAACGACGGAAATTTAATTCAGGACCAGAACACTTATCTCGCATACTATCATGAGATGATGCAGAAAACTTGGATGACAACTTACCAGATGTGCACTTATTTTTTTATTTTTTTATTTTTTACTGGGGGAATCGGCAACTCGCGGTTCTCATACTCGCGTGACACGGGGTCGATCCCCAGGAAGCTACCACTATAACCCCAGGTGCAACCACCCAGCCCGCAAGAATGGCGCACGAGTAAGTCCGGGTGAGAATCGAACATGAGACTTCATTTACAAATTTCCTTCCATTTACACGGCACTTGCCAATCCGTCTACACCCGTGCGGGCGATGTGCACTTATTTTCAGTGCAAATGGTTGATGAGTTTTTTACAGACATAGTTCAATTCTTGAGTACATGAGTAACCCCACCAGATTTTACAATTACGTAGAAGAAATGATTAGTAGTGAAGGCTGCAGACTATCAACTTATAGCAGGAAATTTGTACAAGTTAGGCGCAGATGTTATTCTACGACAATGTGTATAAGAACATGCAAGAAATATGACATTGTCAGAGGAACATGAAGGGGTTATAGGAGGACACTAAGAAGGTAAAGAAACAACTCAAAATATTTTGCGTATAGGATTATGGTGGCCTACCCTTCATAAGGATGCTCAGGAATTTTGTAAGACTTGTGATGTTTTCCAAAGAATTGGAAATCCTTCCAGGAGAGATGAGATGCCCTTAGTACCACAAGTGAAATTACAATATTTTGATAAATGGGAAGTGGAATTTATTGGGATGATTAATCCACCAGTGAAGATATAAGGAGATAGATACATAATTATTACGAAATATTATTTGACTAGATGGGATGAAGCACAGCTAGTCAAAGATTGCAGTGTAGAGACAACTATGTGATTTTTGTTTGAAAATGTGGTGACAAGGTTTGGATGCCACAAAATACTTATGAGTGATCAGGGAACTCATTTTTTGAATAGGATGATTTCATATTTGACATAGGAGTTTCATATTAATCATAAAAAGAGCACATTGTACCATCCTCAAGCAATTGGAATGGTGGAAGAATTCGATAAGATCCTGGAACATGCACTGATGAAGGTGTGTAATGTAAGTCAATATGACTGGGACTTGAGGATTCCAACAATATTATGGGCATATAGGACTACAAGAAATAAGTTGACAGGAAAGACCCCATTCAAACTAGTGTATGGACAAGAAGTTGTTATGCCTATGGAATTCATAGTACCGAGTCTGTGCATTTCTGCACTAGCAGAGCTTATAGATTATGGTGCAGTGGAGAAAAGATTGTCAGTTTATCAGAGTCAGTAGAGCTAGAAGAGGACCCTGTTTTTCATAGGTTTTCATCAACAAGTTTAGAAAGTGCGTGATAAAACATGGCATAAAAGGAACATTAAACAAAATAATTTTTAGACAGGAGACTTAGTTTTTCTTTATGACAACAAGTTTTTGCAGCACCCTGGGTAGTTTCAGATGAATTGGATGGGTCCATATGTGATCAAGTTTGTGACAGATGTAGGTTTTGTTCATCTAGAGAAACTCAATGGAGAATTTGTGGAAGGACTGGTTAACAATAGTCATCTAAAAATGTATAAGGACCACTGTACTTCCACATATTATGTGTATCATAGTACTTGTATTATAGTGTATTATTGAAGAGAAATAAAAAGAAAATAAGAAAATAAATAAAATAATTTGAAGGGTGTAGTGAGGCATAAGGATAAACGACTAAGGAGATAAACACATAAAGTGTCATATATATGTGGAAAGAGGAAGGAAAACTGCACAAGAAGGAAGATTGAAGATATACATAGATATGTGCATAGGCTGGGAAACACATTAAAGAGCATACATGATGGGACATGCATTAAAGAGACACCATAACGGCGAAGTAGTGGAGAGACATAACCATAAATGGAAAATGACGATGAGATCGTGAAAGATTGACAAGATCTAGAGCATGATCCGTAAAATAAGCTGAATTTATTGTAGAGTATAGAAATAATTGAATGTGAAGTACAAGTTGGATAAGACTACAGGTTTGGGCGCAAAGAATAGAAACAACTAGCGACAAGTTATAAAAGTAGTTGAAGAATCGACATAAAGAATTTATGACATTTGATTTTTCATAGAGAGCAATGAGAGCAGAGAGTCAAGTGAATAGATATAGAACCAAATAAGTTATTTTCCAAGGGAGAAGTTGTAGAGATAAATGGTGTCATCAAAGACAGGAGAAACTTCCTCATAGCCAAAGAAACAACACTCCAGGCAGACATAAATACATGTAACCAAGGAATCACCGGGAGCATTAGTTTCAAGGTCAACCCCGGTTCAATATCCAAGGGATTATGTACCACCAAGGAAGCCGACAACAAAGAAAGTAAAGTTACCAAAAGAGATAAAGTATGAACTCGTAGAGTCAGAAATTACACAATGTGTGATTATTGAGGAATATATTCTTGGCACAGTAGGAAGCTCGAGGTATGGAGACCACAACTTGAAAAATTTGAAGAATTTTCCATAATTTCCTTAGGATAAGTACACAAGTGTAAGGCTCACACCAAATTCACAAGAAATCATAGTAGAGCCATAAGAATGGGTGATGGCACTGGAAAAGACAAGTATTTTGAACCTTGTTTATATTCCACATTTTGGCAGGAGCACGGAGATAAATATTTTTGTTAAGTTATTACTTAGTTGTGTACACAAAGGATTTATATGGTTAGATATACTGATATCCATAGACATCGAGTTTATTGCGCGGATAACCAGGTTTCCATCAAAAGGGTAAGACCTATCATTATTATTCACAGACTAGACGAAGGAGAAAGCATTGGTAGAAAGAATGAAGGAAAAGTATGACACATTTAGAGGTACATGCAGTTTGTATGTTGCAAGAATCAATGATGATATAGTCTGGTTCGTGATGTAGGTGTTGGTATGCAATTTGTTGAGGAAATTTCACAAGGATCAGGTACTAGTAGGTGTGATAGCAACAAATGAGAAGTGTGTCACGAGAGTTCAAATGAGCTGGGAAACGTTCCTGTTGAACCAATTCTTGATAGATTGCAGGGAATCTCAAAACAAGGGTATCGAATGTTATTATTCCTGGCTGTTAATACTGATAGCATTAGTGGCTTCGAGGGAGCCAACAGACACTCAATTTTTGGGAGCTACGAAGAAGCCATGTTTAGTAGCAAGATATGTAAAGTTGTGGAAAACTGCACACAAGGAGAGGCAGCTAGATAACAACATTATGTTCTATGTATACAAGGAAGTAATTTGGAAAAGTATCCAAAATACACCACTCATTCTACCACAGATAGTAGAAGCATATAAGGGGATTGCATGCTTCAAAGCCGAAAGACATCATATGTACATTCAGGCCAAGAAGGACCCATAGAAGTAGTGGATAACGTGATGATGAAAATTGACAGAGGTTGATGTGGGACAAATCATAGAAGAATGGGAAGATGAATGGAAAACCCTAGTACCAGAAATAGAGAAGCCAAAGAAACAAAATATAGAAATAGAAGAAATAGGAGATGATGAAGAAGAAGAAGAAAAAGAAGGGGAAGGAAATAACACAAGAGAAAATCATAAGGCAGTACAACATCTGGGAGAGAAGCAAAAGGAATAGGATATGGAAAGATCAATGCTGCAGCGAAAGAAGAGGAAAGAAACCAAGAAAGTGGCCACCTAGGCCCTATCAAAGGACGACTTAGAAAATATTGTGGATCAAGTGAAAGAGGTGACTGAGAAAGCTTGTGAGTGAGCAACATAGAAGAAAGAAGAAAGGAACTTGGACATGCAAGTGCATATTGCCGCACTGCAACAAATTTTGGAGACAACCAGGATTGCGCAAGTAAGAACAGGAGAATAGGAGAATATGGTGAGCACAAAAACATGACAGAGGTGCAACATATGGCATCTCACCCATCTGCAACATCAGGAGAGAAACGGGTGATGAAAATAGTAGCGAGATCTTTAGATTTCCCTATGGAAAAATTGCAGGAGCATGCAAAATCACTTCGTCATATTGACTTGGTACTATCTTAATTGTCAGTAGAAGTCTTACATGGTTTGCAGATGAGTGTGACACATGAACTACAATTATGTGCAATGTCAATGTCGATGGAGTTGACAAAGACAGTCATAGATAAGGATGTGTTGCAAGAAGAGTATGATCAACTTAGGATAGAATAGGATGAGGCCGCACAAAGGACATAGAGAGTGAAACATGCGGTCCAGGGGGTTTATAACATTATCCCAAAAATGCATAGGGAGGAAGACATCTCGTTAGAAGAAGATGTGACAAAGTTTAGTGAATCCATTTAGGGTTTCTGCACAAATATTAATGACTTGGAAGCGTGCCAGATATCGAGCACTCCATCGGAGGAAAGGGAGAAAATGGAAAAGACAGTGACAAAAATCATGGAGAACATCAAAGGTTTGGAATCGGAGTGTGCCAAACTATATGAAGAAAGTACAAGAGTATGGAAACAACTGACAGAAGACATGGAACTACAAGAAATTGGGCAGAAGCTACAGGATATGCAGGAAAAGGTGTAGAAGTTTAAGGAAGTAATGATCACATTACCACTAACAAAGATGATGGCAACAATGGTACATAATAGAAAATTGTATTAAGTGACGAACTAGATGAACTTGCACAATAATAGGCTCATGCACAACAGATTAAAACGCCACAGGAAGAAGAATACAAGGTGACAATAGAAGTAGCAACTGTGTAGGGCATGCTCAAGTAGGCAGTACAATAAAGTGTCAAAAATTTGAAGGGCCATATTATTGTAGAGACAATTGATGGAATTGTGCAACAGGAAACACAAGCAAGAGAAAAAATTGTAGTTGCAAAGGAGACATTCTAGAAGTTCGGGGAGACCTGGAAGAAAGCCTGAAGTGGATTGGGATGAGACACAGGTGAGTGTTGGGGGTCTGTTGGAACAGGAAATTTTGGGTAAGTTTTGGGAATCATGAAGGAGAAAAATTCACAACAAGTCAACAAAGGAGCAATGCGCACGAAAGACAGTTAGTGTATATTTAAGAGCCAACGTGTAGAAGTAAGAACTTAGTTAGTGGTAGTTAGACCATTTGGTCCATTTTGTAATGAGATAAGCTCCAATATCAATATATAAATATGTATGGGTTTTGGGTAGAAAGTAGTTAGTTTAAAAAGAGACGAGTTAGGGGGATTAGAGAATGGAAGTATGGAATTGTTGTAGCAAGGAGTTCAGTTGTTGTGTTTTTGGATTCAGATGAAGAAATGAGCTAAGTGTGCATTGTATCTGCGAACGACTAGGGAATTTTCAGTATAAATGATGTGTCTTTTATGAGCACAGTGAGCACTTGTTGTAAGGATTAAGCATGAATGAATAATATAAGAAGCCATTCGTTGTGGACGTAGCCCAGTTTGGGGTGAACCACGTTAAATATATGTGTCAACATGTATGTTGTGATGTGTTTCTTTGATGTTCTGTTTATGGCTCACTTGTAATGCATGGATGATTAATATGAATATGTATCTCATGGTTCCACACATATGTTGAATGGTTAAATAAGATGAATATGTCATGTGTTGTTATGTTGTAATGATTTTATGCACAAGTTATACTCCAGGTTGAATGAATGTTAAGTAAGAATGAATGTTAGAACGATTCCCATTCCCTTCATGACTATAAAATCCTAGTTCATGCAGTCCCCATAGGTACCTCAGGTGAGACTTCACCTACTTGCAGGTGATGTCGAAAGGGTCAGTATATTGGGATTTGTTAGTGAATTAATGTTTAACCCCAGGTCTTCCCAATGCACTCCAATGATAATCTTGATACATTTCTTTTAGACCATCAAAGCCTAAAGTGATGACTTGAAATTCTTGCAAAATTAAATTAATTCTACTCAAAGCATCAACAACCTTATTAGTATTACCACTTGTGTGTTTAATTATAAATGTAAAATTCTATATAAATTCAACCCACTTGGCATGCATTTGATTCAATTTTGGTTGACTACTTATAAATTGTAATGCATGATTATCACTGTACAAAACAAATTCTTTGGGCATCAGGTAATGCCTCCACTTCTTATGTTCTTGAACAATTGCATAAAATTCCTTGTCATAAGATTAATATTTCTATTTTTATTCATTTAATTTCGTACTAAAATATGCAATTGGTCTTTGCTCCCGACTCAAGACAACTCTTATTGTAGTCCCACTAACATCAGTCTCAAATTGAAATAATTTATCAAAGCTGGGCAAAGCTAACACAAAATTTTTAGTAGTCTTTTTCTTCAATAGTTTAAAATTTCTATTATTTGTTTCAGTCCACTTGAATTGTTTTTTTCTTTCTTTGATAGTTTCTACACTAAGTGCACATATCTGACTGAAAATTCTAATGAAATTTCTATAAAAACTTGCAAGTTCATGGAAAATTCTTACCTCAAATGCATTTCTCAGGGTTGGCCAATTCACAATTGCTTGAACCTTTTTTGGGTCCATCTTCAAACCTTCTTCAGATACTACAAACCCCAAGTATATCATCCCCCTCTTCATAAAACTGTATTTCTTCAAATTTGTCAGCAGTTTTTTCTTTTGCAAGGTACTCAAAACCATCTTGAGAAGCCTTAATTATTCCTCTTTTGTATGACTATAGATCAGGATGTCATATAGATATACTATCACAAAATTTCCAACAAATTCATTTAATACCTCATTCATTAACCTCATAAATGTACTAGTATCATTTTTGAGCCCAAAAGGGATCACCAACCATTCATACAGTCCACTATTAGTCTTAAAAGAAATTTCCCATTCATTCCCTTCTATAATTCTAATTTGGTGATATCCACTCTTTAAATCAATCTTTGAAAAATATTTTGAACCACTCAAACAATCCATTAAATCATCTATGTGATGCAATGGGAATCTGTGCCTTATGGTAATTTTGTTGATTCCTATGGAGTCAGTGCACATGTGCCATCCTCCATCCTTCTTTGGGTTGAGTATTTTTGGTACAACAAATGGATTCAAACTCTCTTTCATCAATCCTTTATCTACCAACTCATGTACCTACCTCTTAATCTCTTCATTCTCTTGTGGGGTCATTCTATATGCTTCTTTATTAGGTAAACTTTCTCCAGGGATTAAATCGATGTGATGGATAATACTTCTCACATGAGGTAAATTATTTGGTAATTCATCCACTATAAAATCAACAAATTCATCAAGCATAAATTTAACTTCTGTAGGTAAATCATCCATATTTGTATTAGTGAGTATTACCTTTGACTTACCAATTATGGAAAAATGCATCTGTTCTTCTTTCTTGACTTCTTGTAGTAGCTCCTTCCCACTTATCAATAATACACTTGGACCAATTTCTTCCTTGGTTGTCTCATCCTTTAAAGGTAACAACACATGCCTGTTCCCATTCTTTTCGAGAGAATAATTGTTCCTTCTACCATCATGGATGGATTTCCTCTCATACTACCACGACCTTCCCAAGAAAATATGGCAGACATCCATGGGAATTATATCACATAACACCTCATCCTTGTAG
>SNQJ01S0077074.1:26309-52509 GCA_010110895.2 Picea sitchensis | reverse complement strand
GATAAAAAGAGGAAATGGCAATTCATTTCCTTACATTTCCATATTACCAACATTTCAGTGAAGGGGTTAACCCATTTAACCCAAATATATGAATTATTGAATTCTTTTAATTTGAATGAAGTGGAAGCTCACAAGGGTTTCAAACTTGAAGGAATATTTTCTTCTCACCTATCATCAGTTGGCTATAATATTTTTTTCACAAGAATAGCAGAAGATATGGAGGAAGAGGATGACAATGATCCAAATACCAGTAAGGCAATGTTTTGGAAAAGATGGGGAGATATGTGATGATGAATTGGTTACACAAGCTAGTTCAAACACCCAAGTTAAAAAGGTAGAATCCAAGAGGGAACATTAGCAGAGCAAATCTAAGAAAAGAGGTAGAACAAATACTAGTGCTCACACTGGCTCTGCGTTCCTTCAATAGGGGAGTTCCTCCTCTGCTCAACGAGGCCAAGAGCCTAATATGGGTAAAGGAGAGAGTAATGAAAGGTGTGTAGGAGGATATTATGAAGATGACCCCCCTCATTTAAAAATTGAGAAAACACACACTATTACACAAACTAAGAGAAAAAGGAGCATTGGAAACAAGAGTAGTTGAAGTTTTGAGGACCCGGTGAATGATATTGTTGAAATGGAAGTTGATGATAACAATGTACCTTAATGGGTTGCATTACATATGGAAAAGAACTGATAGATAGTAGGGGAATTGTCTCGAGAGGAACCAATTTTATTTAAAGAATAATCATTGACTCTACAAAATACCAAGTACAATAAAGAGGAAAAGAAAATTCAAATTGAAAGATTCCATGTTAAAAATAAAAGGGTTATTGAAAGACGGAATTCAAAGGTAGATGTCTCTTATATCAAACCCTTTGGGATTTCGAAGTTGGACTTGACTACTAAAGATGCTCTAGATCATTCCATTTCCAAGCAATACCTTGACAATATTAAATTGAAAAGGATAATAAGTGAACTGGAGGATGCCCTCAGTCTTAAGTCATTTTTTGTTGAACCACTATCCATCATGGCTCCAGATCTTATTTCATAAGATACACCAATAATGAAATCCAAAGTTAGGAAATATTCCAAGTTGTTAAGTGGCATAAGAATGTATGTCACAAATAACATAAATAGATGGCTCAATACTATCTCAAAAGCATGGGAAGTCAACACTAGCTTGAGGAATTTGGGACAAAGAATTGTTGTTTTTATTGAATATTTACAAAATAAGTTACATCGTGATGAGTTTTTTTATAAAAATGCCTTAAGTACATTCGTGGCATGAGTGACAAGCCTAGTGACTTCACTAGGAAACAACAAGAATTTCCCTCATATAATAGAATAAAGCAAGTAAAGGCAGGATGGTTGGCAAGAATATAAACCTTGTGTAAATTACTTTAGAGTTGTGAAGAGGTTGATGGAAAGAGAAGTGATTCATTTTCGAAATCACTCTAAATAGTTAAGAAACTTGAGGGCCCACAATTGGTTAGAGAGTCTAAGTTATTAACTAAGGAGAAATTGGAAATGGAATTAAACATACTCAAAATTTCATGGGTAGTGAGTTTGATAATCTTACTAACTTTATGGGAAATAAGATTAAATTATGGTTAGTTAATTTTGTAAATGATAACGAACACCATATGTCATCAATTCAAGAATTACAATATGAGTTCCAAGCAATGCAAGATGATATATTCTTGCTCCAACTAAATCAGAACATAATGGTTACACCATTAAAAGAGTACATCAAAGAGTGGCTCAAGAGTTCATTAAAATAGATAAATGATCTAAGAAGCAGTTGAAGCAAAAGGAATCAAGTTTCGGTTATAAATTTGAAGGCTCGACAAAGAGATGGGAGAGAGATCCATCCCATCATTTCATTTTCATTTTTGAGTACACTATTTTCTTTCAAAACATTTCCCTTATTTATTCCCAATATTTGATCATCCAACTTTATTGGTTTGTCGTTTACTAGTAAATCTAATCCCCTATTGCTTTTCTCCTTCTCTTCTAGGTCTGCTACTATATTTGGTACACAGGAGCTCCATCCTAGTCCATTTGGATGAACGCATTCCTTTTATCGTTTAAGTAGCAGGAGTATTATTTTGTGATTTATGCAAACATTCTATTTGAACTTACAATCTATGTGTAACATTCTTTTCAAGACTCTTGTAGAGAGCTATTGCAAAATTTCATAACTTTTGTGATTTCTGACTTTTATATAAGCATGATATCTCAAGTGTGTTTCTCCTATGCATCTTATGATATTAAATGAATGAAATCATTTAAATCTCTTTGATTTTGGACCACCAAACTATTTTATGTCTTATGAGTCTTGTTTCGAATCTTTTCCCCCGTTGCTCAAATGAATGGATTTGATGGGATGGATGTAGTTTTCCTGTATATTTCAATTAAGGTGGTTATTTTTCTATTGTAACTGATCTATTATTCTTCCAATTATTTTACCATGTGTTCCACTCATAGGTGTAGATGATTTGAATGCTTAAATTTATTGTTTGAATAAGTATACTGAAAATATGAGTGAGGAAAGAGGAGTACCACCTCTATAAAAATGTAGAGGGCATATTAATAATTTATTTATGATAATACCCTAGGAGGTTGACTCATATCCCTAACAGGAAAAGATATCAAAAAGACTCTATTATAAGACCTTTCCCTCTTTAATGGGTTTACCGCATTGAACCTCCACCTCACTTAAACCCCCCCTCCTTTAGAGCCTTACATACCTCCACCCAAGCAGTGGGGGGGACGTGAGACTTCCTATCCTAAGACAATTACTAATTGAATCACAAATACCTAGGTATTTACCCTTGCCATATATTTTAACATCTATCTAATGTACTTTCCCACCTTGAGAAGCAACAAGTGAAAGAACAAGCTATATTGAATCCATCTTTGCAACAGGGGAAAAAAAAAATTGAATAATCAACACCTTCAACCTATGAGAAATATTTGGCAGCAAGGTTGGATTTAAACTTATCCATGCTTCCATCTGCTAAAGATTTAGTTCTATAGACCCACTTGCAACAAATAATCTTGCAACCTTTGGAAAGAGGAACAAGATCCCAAGTGTCATTTTTCAACAAGGAGTTCATTTCTTCATGCATAATTACTTTCCACTCAAGTAGACCCCCTGTTTCTTTATAAGTTTAATTATCTTATGTCATTTTTTTTTAAACGTAAGAGTTGAACCATCTACATGGAACTAAGAGTGTGTCCTTCAAGGATCTAACAGATCACCAACTAAAGTACCAACAACTTCACTTGTTTTCCAAACCAATTTTAGATCTGGAGAAACTAGAGGTGCAATATTTGTAGGCTAAATTGTAGGAGAAGTAGTTGAAGGTGTAGGCTTGGAAGACTAAATTGTAGGATGAGGATTTGGAGGATTCTCTCTAGGTTCATCGTCTAAAGAAGAAGAATTGYCATTCAAAAGAGATACAAGTAATGGAGAAGTAGAAGAAGAAAAGAGAAATGGAAAAGAAGAATATGTAGATGCACATGCCAAGGAAAATTCATCAAATTGAACATATCTATAAAATATAACCTCTGAAGAGTGAGGTATAAAGAGTGGATAGGATTTTACATATTCAACATAACCAACAAATATACATTGCTCACTTTCAGGTTGCATTTCCTTGTGCTTTTCATTAGGAATATGGGCCCACGCTTCACAACCAAATACTTAAAAATGGCTTACATTAGGATTGATCTTAGACCAAGCTTATTCTGGAGTTACATTCAAGATATAGTTATCACAATTGGTTGATTCTACCCAAAACTATGGTGCTAATTTCTTTGATTAAACCATACAATTAGTCATTTCTTTAAATGTTCAATTCTTATATTCAACTACTCCATTATGTTGTGGAGTGTAAGGAACTATATGTTGCATTTGAATGTTATTTTTATAGCTAAAATTAATGAAGTGTTTATTAACATATCCTCCACCATAATCAATGTGAATTCTCTTGATTAGGTGACCCGATTTATTTTCAACAAATGTTGTGAAAGAAACAAAGATATTGAAATCTTCACTTTTGAGTTTTAAAAAAGTAAATCCATGTGCATTGAGTGTGATCATTAATGAAAGTGAGAATGTATCATGCCCCTGAAAATAATGGAGTGGGGAATGCCCCCTTATGTCACTATAAACCAATTCAAGTGGTATGTGTGCTCGCCATAAATTACTGGAAGGAAATGGATATATGTGATACGTACCCAAGACACAACCATGAAAAACAAGATTATTGCATGAGACAAGAGATAGGCCATGCACCATTTGGTGCTTCAAGACTCGTTGCAAGTAGTGGTAGTGTTGGGTATGTGTTAAAACTTACATGTAGAAAAAGAACAATGGATCGTTGTGGATCCTGGTACGCAATCTAATGGCACACAATCTACTGGTACACAACCTACTAGTACACAACTTACTGGTATGTCGAAGGAAGATTGGGAGAAGTTGGATAGAAGAGAAAGGAGTATTATTCGACTCTGCCTGGAAGATTCAGTTTTGTTGAATCTCTCTAGAGAATCTACAACCAAGGAAATATGGGATCAGTTAGGGAATTTTTATCAATCAAAGTCCCTGGTAAACAATTTGGTTCTTCAAAATAAGTTGTATCGTCTTAGGATGGAAGATGGAGATTTTGTGACAGAACATCTAAATTCCTTCAATACTCTAGTAAGTCAACTTGTCTCTGTTAATATTACGATTGTAGAAGAAGATAATAGTATTACTTTGTTATGTTCTTTTTCAGACTCTTGGGATAATCTGGTTGTAGCAATTGGTAGTACCACTCAATCTACATTGAAGTATGAGGATGTAGTTCCATCCTTGTTATCTGAAGAGATGAGGCGCAAAAGCATGGATGGTCAGAGCACAAATGATTTATTTGTAAGAGTTTGTACCCAAGACAGGAATCTTGGTAAGTCTTTGGGGGGGAGATCTAAATTTACAGGTAGATCTAAGTCTCCGAGAAAATCTTTGAGGAAATGATGGAAGTGTGGTAAAGCAGGGCATTATAAGAAAGATTGCAAGTCTAAGAAGGTTGATAAACCAAAGGGATCTGATAATACCTCTTCCATAGAGGAGAAAACCTCCATTGAAGAAGGAGATGATGTTTACCTAGCATACATAGGTACACATGCAGACCGTGATGTATGGTTGATCGAATCAGGTGTGTCATATCATATGACTCCTCACAGGGATTGGTTCTATGAATATGAAAAATATGATGGTGGTGATTTATTCCTAGGAGATGACTCGACAGCCAAAATCATGGGATGTGGAAGGGTTAAATTGTTGCTAAAATATGGAAGGATTAGAACTCTCCATGGGATTCTGCACATTCCAAAACTAGCCAGGAGCCTAATATATGTAAGAAAGTTGGATGATGCAGGTGTGTATATTGTATTGGGAAAGGGAACTTGCAAGATGGTACGAGGAGCAATGGTGTTGATGAGGGAAGTTCAGTGTGGAACTTTCTACAAGTTGTTGGGAAGCACTTATATTAATGGGTGTAACAGTTTTGTTCTCCTTGAGTAGAGAAATAAAGAAGACAAGACCAATATTGTCCCTAGAAAGAATACCATGTTGTGGCATCAAATATTGGGGCATATTGGAGAAAAGGGCCTTCGAACACTACACGGTAAAGGTATGGTTGAAGGTATGTTTAATTGCACTCTGGATTTTGATTTATGTGAACATTGTGTATATTGTAAACATAATTGAGTAAGATTCCCATCTGATGCTACAAGAGCAAAGGGGATCTTAGAGTTGATACACAGTGATATATTTGGACATGTGCATGTTCCATCACTAGGTAAATATGTGTATTATGTTTCATTCATAGATGATTTCTCAAGGAACATGTTATGAGGAAAATCTCTCTATGGCTAGGGGTAAACCAAACAGACGGAAATGACTACAGAAATCAACTCTAATATCATATATGCTATATAAGAAAATATGCTAATGAGACAAGATAAATAGCCTACCTCATCCAGATGTTCGATGAAGTCCATCCTTGAGCCCTTGACTCAAAGCAATACACCTGCAACTTGTCCTCAACAACCAAGAAACGCAAGCATATGGTGATAATATATAAGGTTTGCACATTTAATAGCATAATCCATCAACATTCATAACAAATATTCCCATGGAAAAACAATTCAAATATTTGCAAAATATTAATTGGACGAGAAAAGAGTATTTCTATTAAAATGTAATTAGCAGAAGTGAATGAATTACAAACTTCTATGTCGGCATGGTTCGAAACTGAGAAACTAAGTCCCTTCCAACTGGGCCTCCACCACTTCAATCCTCCACTAAAGGCAAGCTCATATAAGAGAGACAATGAAGTTCTCAATCAAGTAGGGAAGAGCTTGGGGGATGAACAATGTGTTCAGACTTAAAAGGACAAAGGGATGCAGAATCAATATGAAGTGAATAATTTCTCCAGAGTAACTTTCCTCTCAAAGTTGAATTCTTCTCCTCTTTTCCATAGCTCGGATTTGGCCCATTTATAGCGTTCAAGTGGAACTGAAGGTCTGAGTCCGAACATTTCCAGTATATGGAAGGTCAAGGATCATGGATCTCGTGACGTGACATGGAAACTCGACACCATTTTTTAATTTTGGGCACAAAACTCGATGTACCTAAGTTGTAGTGGTGCAACCTGCATATACACATGTTGTACAATAGGTAGGGCGCGTATATGTGGAAAAATATTATTTTTAGCTATAGGATTTGCAAAAAGTGACTTCAAGTCTACATAGGGAAATGGAAAAAGGCCTTTTAAGCAAATTTTCATAGGTTGAGGAAAATCTTGTTGTAACAGATGCCTCCTAATGTGTGAGGTTATAGGAGTATCTATGATGGCCAAAATACATTATAATACCTAGAAGTGGAGTAATGGGGACCCAACTGGAAGAACTAGTTGCTCATGAGAATATTACAATCTGTACTGACTTTTCACACATGGCTGCCAATTTGAATTACATTGCAGATCCATGTGAAGATATACCAAATAGGTGTTCATGGCCATGAGTAGGAAATACAAAGGTGGCTATACGCCAAAGTTTGTCCTAGTCACGACCAAGGCCCAGTAAAACCAGTCACATATGTATTGGTCCAATGAAAGATAGCAACAGCTCAAGAAAGTTGTGACTATGAACTAATGTCTTCAAGTCTTCTACATGATCTTCCAAAGTTGCAAGTCTACATCGTGTGAATAAAGGAGTTGAGGTTGAACACAATGAGACTTCGTTTGATTACTAGTCATTAAGGTATACCATTAAAAAACATGAGACAGCCTATCGATAATGAAAGTAGGTATTAACACACTGAGTACATTCTTACAAGTGTGAATAAAGGTGTCGGGGTCGAACACTTAAAGAATCCATCAATCAGGAGACATTGATGCATTCCCAACTGTCGATGGCGGGAGAACCTTCCACTAATTACTGCAAGCCTCTAGGTACTCGTAGGACTCTAGGTCTTGTTCCCATAATAGATGGGATTAAGTCAATGGAAGGGGGCTCGCTGAAAGGACAAAATTGAGGCATCTCTCATCATTCAACATGAGGTACAAAGCATGAGCTTGATGATCTGGAGGAAATCAGACAAAGAACATGTTCACAAACCAATGACCCTGTGCGGCCTTCGCGTGTACCAATTGCAAGTTGTACACCAAAAAGACCCTATGAATAGCAGGGAATAAGGAAAAAATTTTACAAAGGCAAGGAAACCACCAATAAGGCTAATGGAATCCAAGACATTGCCCGAATCCCAATGTTTGAATAGATTTGTTGTCGTTGAACACAAGGGAAACCACCCAGTCAGCGACCAATGATGAAATGTCGATTGTTGGGTTCAAGGTTACCTACCAATGAGGAAAGTAGGACCAGGGTGCACAATAGGACTACAGCTTCATGTAATTCTGAGACACACTGAGGGTATGGCCGACATGCAAAGCCAAGAGTTCTAAGGAATGGTCGACACAGGTTGATAGACATCCTTTAAACAAGAGCATGAGACATATGGAAGACTCTCGCAGCATAGAATCAATGATGAAACTTTGAGATGTAGGAGTAATCAATCAACCTCTCCATAGGGACTTGAAGAGTAACCTGTCAGAGGAGTAAACTCTCTGTAATGAGCTCAGCTTCCTAAGGTCATGCTAAACCTAAAATTTTGATGACAGGTGGACTCAAAAATTATGTGTTATGTTCAAAGGTGACACGATTGTTGCCAATATAAGATAATATTATTTTCCTGCCCATCTTTTTTGTTTTTTCATAGTCAAATGAATTCTATGATACAGAGGAGGAAACGAGTGTCGCAAGTAAGCAATCTAGTTCCAGCAGTGGAACATACCTATGCTCAATGCAAGGAGGTGCATGCGGGAGATGGACACTCGGGGGAATGTTTCCTCTTGGGTATAGGGTGTCAATCTACAAAGGATATAAACAAGGCTCTGCTTGGATGATGATGCAAATTGTTGAGGTCAAAGGCTTATAACGCAAAAGTGAGAACCGGTAATAGGCTCGATACTGCAAGCAAGAGAATGAGATGCAATTACAACTTAACGCCAAAAAAGGTCAGTTTTCATAATATTAGTCTAATTGGTTTGAAAAAGGGATAAACTTGCACTAAATAGACATCCTTTCAAATCCAATTTACGAGTGTGAAAGAGACAAGTTCACTTAGAAATCTTTTCGCTTTTTGAGAGAGTCGGAAAAGATTAAATCAGACTCGTTGGGAGTTTTCTAGGTGGCATGTCATGGGGGGGGCAACGCTTCCATGCAGGATTTTTGTGAAAGGTCAGTAGCTTACGGATAGCTGACACCAGCTTGGGAAAACCCAGAGCTTTCCAAATCGAGGAGGATAAAATACTTGCAGAGGTTACCTTATCTACAAGATCATTCCAATCAAAGGAAACCACCCTAGGACTTGGAGGTAGCATACTCGAAGAGAGTGGAATGCTCCCTTGTGCAGAAGGTATAGAACTATAAATGCCAAGGACATGGTCGAAAGACAAATCACTCTCCAAGAGAAAAGTGGGATTGACCGAAGATGGCATCGACAATGTCACTTCCTTAGGCTTATCACTCTCCAAGAGAAGAGTGGGATTGGTTGATGATTTCACTGGCACGACCACTTCTTCAACCGTTGGTTGAATACGATGCGAGACAACAAGGTCTAGAGACGCATCACCCCCAAAAATAGGAGTGGTTTCAGCTGAATATTGCATCGACACGACTGTTGGTTGAACAGGATGCGAGACAACAAGGTCAAGAGACACATCACCCCCAAAAATAAGAGTGGTGTCAGCCAAAGATTGCATCAGCATGATTGTTGTATCAACCAAAGAGGGTTGGGAAACCAAAGACAACTCGGAACCCGAAGGGCCCCCAAGAAAGTACCATGCTTCTGGTACCACAGCAGTAGTAAGGCACAAACGAGTAAGGTGATCTCCTTCACAAATCCTACAAAGGAAATTGGGCTTACATCTTACACGTCCAGGCTTCTCAATCGTATGAATGGCCCCAGCATGACTTGCAGTGGTTGGTGACATGATCTCAGCATGACTTGCGGAGGCTAGTAGAAAATTTGCAACATGACTAGCAGAGGTTGGTGATGAATGCCCAACATGACTAGCAAAGGTTGGTGATGAACCTTCAACATGACTAGCAAAGTTTGATGATGAATCCCCAACATGACTAACAGAGGTTGGTGATGTATGTGCAATGTGACTAGCAATAACTAGATTTGTTCCCCCAACATGACTTGCAGCGGTTGGTTGTTGGTATTCAACATGGCTTACAGAGGTTGTCGACCAATCTCCAACATGACTAGCAAAGGTTGGTGATATAATGCCAGTATGACTTGTAGTGACTGGACTGGTGGCGGCGGTTGGTTGTGGAATTTGAGACCAAGGTTCTGGGAAAGACTGGTTTTGAGAAATTGCAGGCCAAGAAAGGTTTTGGTATACACCATGGCCCTGTTTAGCAGGATAGTATCCTCCTCCATACTGATTCATAAAGGGGTGTAAGGGCATCGACACCAAGGAAGCCGCTTGCGAAGAGAAACTCAGATGACAAGGGTTACTCATGTGACGATATATGTTGCCCCCAGACGAAGGAACTTCGGGAAGGGGGTTGCCCATAC
Organism: Picea sitchensis; assembly: GCA_010110895.2. Lineage (NCBI taxonomy): Eukaryota > Viridiplantae > Streptophyta > Pinopsida > Pinales > Pinaceae > Picea > Picea sitchensis. The sequence continues at coordinate 42,311 of SNQJ01S0077074.1, read as the reverse complement.
TATAAAATTGAATCCCTCCGAATGGAACACCAAAGGACATACGAAGGTCCGCCATGGGAAAAGCATTCATAGGAACCGGAATAGCGGAAGAAGGATAGATGGATGGAGTGTAATAATCAGAATGATCGCCCATTTGAGCACTTTCTCCTGGAAAAGTGGATCCGTAGGAAGGAAGATTTCAACCTCTTACCGTAAGAGTTGTTTGAGGGATATGACTCCCACCAAACAAAAAGGGAGAATAAGGAGGCATCATGCCCCCAGACCCAAAATTAGGATTCGCATAAGGAGACGAGACAGAGGATGGCAAGTACGAAGACATGTTTGGCATGCCATGAGAAAAATGTAGAGACCCAAGGCATTGACTGAGTATCATAATTCTGCATACCATTATGAAATACAGATGGATTCGTCCACATGAAATGAGTGAATGTCATGGGGGAGGTAGCAGTAAATGAGGGAGCCAAAGGGACTCCACTATCCATGATAATGAAAACTCACGGTGCAATATAAAATCCTAAGGTCAACTAATCATCAAAGAGAACACCAAAATAAAATAAACAAAAGGCCAATATGCACACAAACAGGATAAAGTGGCTGAAAGGGGCCTCCCTCCCTAAAGTAAGTATGCCTCGCCCAAGAGGGGCCTGAGACTCCCTGCTAAAGATCGAAGGTATAAAAATCAGTTATAAGGGCCCTCATGGGCTTAACAACCAGTCGATCAGATCCCCCCCCCCGGAGAGGTAATCCTCCATAAAGGATGTGTGTTGTTTGACCCTTATCTGACCCATGGTACCTGCAGAATAACCCTTGCAATTAATCTATGTGGTACATGTGTCAAGCAACTAAGCAACCACGATATAACCAATGCACAGGCGAACAGTCATAAGTCAGGTCCACCGTATGGGTAGGGTAACAAAGCCCGAAATCTCGAAAGCACCGCCTCTCACATAGGTAAAGGTACTAGCAAGATTACCATATACGAATAGATCCCCAGAAATATATCTGATGCTAAGAAGGTATTGAGCAGATATCTCCTCAACCAACCTCACGCGACCTCATTCTTAACTTCGGTGTAAGCAAAGCCTCCTGACGTCACCAATTATACAATGGATTTCTCCAATCCCTTAGTCAGACACATATGTTGATTTAATAGCCTTGGAGAAGTTTACTCACAAAATCCTATTCCAAGTCTCTAAATCCTAAGCTAGTTTGTGCACCCTACAAAATAAAATTGCTTCTAATCAATTTTAAATTATCAGCGTTGCTTTTAGTGGCCTTGCTTACTCAAAAAAGGTGTGGTCGTGAAACTAATGACGTTATGACTCAGCAAGTAAAATAAATGAATATGAATAAAATGCAAATCGTAACTTCAATTCCCAATAATTGATACGGTTTTCAAAATGCAATTTTCAATTTAGTTCTGCAATTCCAAATAAGATGCAATATTTCTATTCATGTACTAAGATCAATGATAATGACCCAAAAGATCGAATGCCAACAATGCAAAATGCCTAATATTTTTGTATTTTCAATATAAAAGAATGAAAATGCAAGGACTGAACATTAGCTTGATATAAAAATTCTATTGTATGTAAACAGAGACAAACCAAGTAGGACATCAAGAAGCAAACACCCAGCCTAAGATGCAAGGACAATCAAATGAAAAGGATGATGAGAAAGGCACCGCCCAAAAATCCAACCAAAGAAAGGTTTTCTATCATTCCACATACACTTAACAGTCATAACAGAGACCCAAGAAGACTCGGCAACCATCAAAACTTACCCAACAACCAAGCAGAAAAGGATGATGTATGTGACTGTTCAGGAGAAAGACGCGTATATACGCCTCTTGCAGAAGGACATCATGCATATGTACGTGAATGTAAGGTAAAAACCCACGTATATGTGTTAAAACACAGCCAGGCTAAGGAGAAGGCTAAGAAAATCAAACTCAGAATGAATAGAGGTTGTCAAGAAATCAGACGACAAGAATCCCAATATAAATGAGAGCAATCAAAGGAGAAAAATACTCTAAACCCCAAAAAGAATATTTTGTACCCAGTATGGTCACCAATTTTCTTACGAGGAAAATATCTCTATGGCTAGGGGTAAACCACAACAGATAGAAATGACTGCAAAAATCAACTATAATCTCAGATATGTTATATAAGAAAATATGCTAACGAGACAAGATAAAGAGCCTACCTCGTCCAGACGTTCGATGAAGTCCATCGTTGATCCCTTGATGCAAATCAATACACCTGCAACTTGTCCTCAACAACCAAGAAACGCAAGCATATGGTGATAATATATAAGGTTAGCACATTTAATAGCATAATCCATCAACATTCATAACAAATATGCCCATGGAATAACAATTCAAATATTTGCAAGATATTAATTGGACGAGAAAAGAGTATTTCTATTAAAATGTAATCAGCAGAAGTGAATGAATTACAAACTTCTTTGTCGGCATGGTTCGGAACCTGAGAAACCAAGTCCCCTCCAGTTGGGCCTTCACCACTTCAATCCTCCATAAAAGGCAAGCTCATATAAGAGAGACAATGAATTTCTCAATCAAGTAGGGAAGAGCTTCGGAGTTGAACAATGTGTTCAAACTTAAAAGGACAAAAGGATGCAGACTCAATATGAAGTGAATAATTTCTCCAGAGTAACTTTGCTCTCAAAGTTGAATTCTTCTCCTCTTTTCCATAGCTCAGATTTGGCCCATTTATAGCCTTCAAGTGGAATTGAAGGGTCGAGTCAGAACGTTTCCAGTAAATGGAAGGTCAAGTATCATGGATCTCGTGACGTGACATAGAAACCCGACACCATTTTTTAATTTTGGGCACAAAACCCAATGTATGTGGGTTGTACTGGTGCAACCTACGTATACACATGTTGTACAATAGGTAGGGCATGTATATGTGGAAAAATATTGTTTTTAGCTCTGGGATTTTCAAAAAGGGACTTCAAGTCTACATAGGGAAATGGAAAAAGGCCTTCTGAGCAACTTTGCATAGGGTGAGGCAAATCTTGCTATAATAGAACACATGGATTTATTTTCTTAGAAAGAAATCTAAGGTATTTGATAAATTTAAAGAGTTTAAGGCTCTGGTAGAAAATCAAACATAGAAGAAAATAAAGGTATTGAGGACAGATAATGGTGGAGAATTTTGCAGAAATGAATTCGAAGAATTATGTCGGAAGTGTGGTATAGAAAGGTAGAATACTACTCCATACAAACCTCAGCATAATGGAGTTGCAGAAAGGTTGAACAGGACATTGATAGAAAAATCAAGGAGCATACTTAGTGGTATCGAGTTACAACAGGAATTCTGGGCAAAGACAGTGGGTACAACATGTTACTTGGTCAATCGATCACCCTCATCAGCGTTGAATGATAAAAATCCACACGAGGTATGGACTGGTAAAAAAGCCTCTCTTGAACATCTCAGAGTGTTTGGTTGTGATGCTTGTGTACATGTTCCAAAGGAAAATAGGAGTAAGTTGGATAATAAATTTGAAAAGTGTATCTTTATTGGTTATAAAGATGGTGTGAAAGGTTATAAGCTTTGGAACCCAGAAACTAAGAAGATTCTTTACAGTTAGGATGTTGTTTTTAGAGAGATGAAAGATGTTCCCAAACAGGAACTCCTACCAAGGAAAGAAGAACCTGAGAAAATAGAGTTTGAGTTGGATGATGCAAAATATGAATCAACTGAAGAAGAAGAACCTCACACACCGGTACTGAGGAGATCGGTGAGGGAAAGAAAGCAACCAGAAAGGTATAGTCCACCTAATTTTCATTCTAATTTTGCTTTATCTATTACTGATGATGATCCCAGAACTGTCAAGGAAGCAGTGAATTTAAAGGATAGTAAACTCTGGAAGAAGGCCATGGTTGAAGAAATGGATGCCTTGGATAAGAATGAGGCATGGAATCTAGTTGAGGTGTCAGCTAGAAGAAAATCTATTGGTAGCAAATGGTTGTTTAAGAAGAAGTTTAATGGAGAAGAAAAAGTGGAGAGATACAAAGCTCGATTAGTAGAAAAAGGTTATTCCCAAGTAGAGGGAATTGACTTTGGTGAGATTTTTTCTCCTGTTGTCCAGTTAAATTCTATTAGATTTATTTTATGTATTGTTGTTTCTTTTGATATTGAAGTGGAATAGATGGATGTGAAGACAACATTCCGACATGGGGATATGGAAGAAGAAATCTACATTAAGCAGCCAGAAGGCTTTGTAGTGAAGGGAAAGAAAGAGTTGGTTTGTAAGCTAAAGAAGACACTATATGGTCTGAAGCAATCACCTAAGTTGTGGTACCAAAAGTTTGAAACATACATCCTTGGATTGGGATTTGTGAGAAGCATGGTTGATCATTGTGTATATTCCAAGCAGGTTGGTAATCACTTCATTTATGTAGTGTTGTATGTTGATGACATGTTGTTGGTAGGAAATAATATGGATGTTATCAAGGAGGTGAAATCGAAGCTATCCTCCAAATTTGACATGAAGGATATAGGTGTTGCTAACTTCATTCTGGGAATGGAGATTAAAAGAGATCATTCAAATAGAAAACTCTAGTTGAATCAAAGAAAATATGTTGAGACGATATTACATAGGTTTAATATGCATGGAAATAAACCGGTCAAGGTTCCTATTCCTATAGGTGTAAATTTATTTGCAGGTCAATGTCCCAAGACACAAGAAGAAGAAGAGGACATGTCCCATGTTCTGTATGCCAGTGCAGTTGGTAATTTGATGTATGCAATGGTCTATACTAGGCCGGACATTGTACATGCAATGGGAGTTTTGAGCAGGTATATGTCAAAACCAGGGAAGGATCATTGGACAACAGTAAAGAGGGTCTTCAAGTATTTGTGTGGCACTACCAGTTATAAATTGTGCTACCAAGGAAGACCAAGATTGGACAAAGTGTTGGACATACATGGGTTTGTTGATGCAGACTGGGCTGGAGATTTGGATCACAAAAGATCTAAAAGTGGGTATGTGTTTAACCTATTTGGAGGAGCAATCAATTGGATGAGAAAAAGATAGGTTGTAGTGGAACTCTCAACTATAGAAGTTGAATACATGGCAGCCACTCATGCAAGAAAGGAAGCAGTATGGTTACAGAGATTATGTTCAGGTATTGGGTTGGTACAACAAGCAGTGAGATTAGATTGTGATAGTCAGACTACAATATTCCTAGCAAAGAACCATGCTTATCATTTGAAGACAAAGCATATTGATGTTCAGTATCACTTTGTGAGAGACATGGTTGAAGAAAAGAAGGTGTTCCTAGAAAAGGTTGACACTTTGAAGAAAGTTGTAGATTCATTGACAAATTTTGTGAGCACAGGGAACTTCTCTTAGTGTAGAGTAACAATGGGCGTTGTTGCCCTGGATTGTTGACTATGTAATCATGTGAACCCCTATATGCAAAGAAAACAACAAGTGGGAGAATGTTGGGTATGTGTTATATTATTTGCATCTGTGTGTGTGGGTGCGTCAGATTTGACAACTACGTTTGATGAATTGGTTCCTAATGTAGTCCTTAGGATCAAAACCATGGGGGATGGGCTAATTAAACAACAAAGATCATAAGTCAACTTGCAATTTAACTGTTTGAATACATGCACAACTCTCCTTTGCATGAGGTGCATAGTTACATTGGAAATCCTTCATAGAGAACTAGGTCACTATTGCAATGATATTTCCTCAGTTTTCATGGTCCATTCAATGTGATGGTCACTTCAGAACCTTTATTAATAAAGGGACACCCATACCAACTAAACAATCTTATTCAATCGAGGGGTACATGACCATTCCTGGTGTAAATGCAATCACATGAGTTGGGATTTGACTACAAGCTCCATTTTCCTTTAGGAAAAATCTATAAATGCAAGCCTCCTCCTTCCATTTCAACAAGCTCAATTTGTGTAATAATGTGTTGAAATTTTTTTGTCGGCGACTGTGAGGTGCACTCGCTTTAATCATTTCTTCAAGCTTCCTTATGGTTATGTTGTCAAATGTAAGGTACCTAGGGAGGATAATATGGGGTAAATAAGGAGTTACCTAAGGGGATAATGAATTTAATGTGGTCATAATCATGGAATATGCCCACTTGGTCGTTGGTGGGTAATAAATAGGCCCACTAAGTTGTTAGAGGAAATAATATAATAATAAAGGTTTGTCGCCATAAGCCCCTAGGAATACTGTTGAGAAGGTATAAACACACATGAGTAGCATTGTATTGAGATATGTTGGATGTATTGTCTTGTAGAAGGCATAGCTTGGGGTGTGATTCCTTCCACAAGGAGTAATTGATGGTGTTACCCTACCTTAAGGGTTCTTCTCTATATTCTTGTGTTGCTTATGGTGTAAATGCATTTGATATTTTTGAAGTTAAAGGGTTTATTCTCAAAGTCAAGGGTTTAATTTATCTCTTATATCTATCAAGGATTACTATAAGTGGTATCAAATCTCTTTCTTAGGCACAAAGTGGAAGAAGTTTCGTTTCTTTTTAAACATTTTTGAAGGAAAAAAGAGGGTGGATGAATTTAGATCAATTTTTGAAACTTTTTATGCAGAATCCGAAGAATCTAGATATAGGTGAGATTCCTCTAAAAAGGAAACCTGGTTGCAAAAAGAAATCGTCCAAATTTGAGTCCAGGAAGTGGACTTATCATTGATTTAAAATCAATCATTGTACATGTTGATGTTGAGGCACTAGAGAGTTCCCAACACCAACATCTCAACCTCTTGGTTGGATAAAACAAGAAGAGTTGGAAATGTTACCCTATTTTATAGCCTAGAGATAAAACGCATTAGACCCCTATCTAAAGAATAAGAGCCTTGTTGGAGAAATTTCTATTTTTGACACACTAGTTCAGTGGAAGTTAACTAACTAGTTCTATTTTAGACCATCACTATTATGCATGCATGCATTCCTAAGGAAAGCTAACTACTTGATTGTTTTTCTTAATTATGGAATGTTCTACCCTATATATGACTATATTCCACTCATTCATTGTATCANAAACACACATGAGTAGCATTGTATTGAGATATGTTGGATGTATTGTCTTGTAGAAGGCATAGCTTGGGGTGTGATTCCTTCCACAAGGAGTAATTGATGGTGTTACCCTACCTTAAGGGTTCTTCTCTATATTCTTGTGTTGCTTATGGTGTAAATGCATTTGATATTTTTGAAGTTAAAGGGTTTATTCTCAAAGTCAAGGGTTTAATTTATCTCTTATATCTATCAAGGATTACTATAAGTGGTATCAAATCTCTTTCTTAGGCACAAAGTGGAAGAAGTTTCGTTTCTTTTTAAACATTTTTGAAGGAAAAAAGAGGGTGGATGAATTTAGATCAATTTTTGAAACTTTTTATGCAGAATCCGAAGAATCTAGATATAGGTGAGATTCCTCTAAAAAGGAAACCTGGTTGCAAAAAGAAATCGTCCAAATTTGAGTCCAGGAAGTGGACTTATCATTGATTTAAAATCAATCATTGTACATGTTGATGTTGAGGCACTAGAGAGTTCCCAACACCAACATCTCAACCTCTTGGTTGGATAAAACAAGAAGAGTTGGAAATGTTACCCTATTTTATAGCCTAGAGATAAAACGCATTAGACCCCTATCTAAAGAATAAGAGCCTTGTTGGAGAAATTTCTATTTTTGACACACTAGTTCAGTGGAAGTTAACTAACTAGTTCTATTTTAGACCATCACTATTATGCATGCATGCATTCCTAAGGAAAGCTAACTACTTGATTGTTTTTCTTAATTATGGAATGTTCTACCCTATATATGACTATATTCCACTCATTCATTGTATCACATTTATCATCATTATATCAATCATTCGATCATTGATCGACTCATTGGAATAGTGTGAATATATTTTCTCATTCTTCCATATTGAATCTCTCGTCCTTTTTTTGACAAGTTTTGTTTGTATTTTCTTTAGCTAGATCTCTTGTGCAGGTTTCGATGAAACATTGAAATGGTATCAGAGGTAAGCTACTTGGAGCAAGCCAGACAAGCCAGAGAATAAGGAAAATTGGAGTTTCAGCGAGCAAAATCTGTGTAAAATACAAAGGTATTTATCCCAAAATATTAACTTTCTAAGGAAACGGCTAATGAGTGAAGTAAATCGACCCATTTTGTAAGTGGGTTTTCAACCGTTTGGCAAAATTCCTCGTCGTTGTCTCAGAAAGGAAGCCAAAATATTGTTTCCTGAAACTGATACGAATTTTCCATTTAAAATGACCTTTATGCTGTAATTTCTCCCAAAATATTAACTTTCTGAGGAAACGGCCTATGTGAGAAGTAAATAGACCCATTATGCAAGTGGGTTTTCAACCATTTGGCGAAATTCCTCACCATTTTCTCAGAAAAGAATCCAGAAGATCACCTCCTGAAACTGATACGTATTTTCCATTTGATGTGCCCTTTCTATAGTGATTTCTCAAATTTTTTTCACTTGGAGATTGAGAGTAAAATTTTAGGGGTTTCTCAGACTCGGTTGGGAGAGAATCATTGTAATGGAGGAAAAATATGTAGTTATATTGACCCTTAAGAGTCTAAATTTAAAATTTGTCAAAGAAGTTAGCAAACTTCGAGGTGAACAAGAGAGATCCAATATTTGTCTTCAAAACATGTGTGCCTATTTTTCCAGGGATTATGGACTCATTGGGAGTCTAATGGAGAATAAAAAAGCTCAAGTTGATACTTGGACCACCTGCATTAATGAGATGGAGGAAGAATTCACTCTTCTCAATGAGCATTTTTTGGCTGATTTAAAAGAGGAGGAAGATATTATTGCTTGTTTGCAGAAAGATTTGCAATAGTCTCTTGATTCTAATGTTGTTGTTGCATTGCTAAGTACTATTGAGCTTCCTTCACCAACTTTTGAGTTGCACACTCGTGGTTTTGGGTCAAAATTGATGCATAATATGGGATACATTGGTGGTGGCCTTGGTAAGAATGGATAGGGGATTGTACATCAAATCCAGGCTGTGATGAGATCAGTTCAAAGTCGAACTTTGTTTTGTTGGGACTTCATTGCCAGTAGCAAGTTGTCTCGATATTTCAGCCATTAAGACTCAATTTTTTCAATCACAAGATTCCATCACACAAGATGACTCTTCTATTATTGAGTTCCAGCAACCACCACCTACATCTCTTATTGATGCAACTTCAAAGATTTCATAGCCAAATTCGACACCAATTTCAGCATTAAAGTTTCCATTATCAGACTCTTTAGCACCAGCATCAGATTTTTTGGCAACAACAGACTCTTCAACAACAGCACTAGGGTCTACATCTTCCACATATCGACATCCTCGACGTCATGATCAGAGAAAACGTTGTCTTCCTTTCATGTATCCTCAACCTTTTGTCAGCTCCTCTTCTTTCAACTCATTGATGAAGAGACATATATGACAACATCTTGGCAAGGTACCAACTCCGAGGATAGTTTGCGATTGGCTTGATGATTGGTCATGGCAGCATTTGAGAAACTATTTGAGGACATATTACATATGTTTTTCATCCACGATACATGGGAACCATTCTCATTGCTCTTGACTTGATTGATTATGTCGCCTTTACAGTTCCATTCACCACTATTTTGATTACTTTTATGGTGTTTGCTTCTATGTTTTGGAAGCACTCTGACTAGCCTGACCATCTTGGTGTAAGCTAGTTCCTTAATGTTTGGAGAGATATGATTGTTGTCAACTAGTATCATCTACAACATTTCAAATTCAACACACTCATTGAAGAAGATTATGATATGTCATCATCAAATCATGCTTCATTGACTTGTCATTTTTTCTTGGTTTTGGAGACTTTCTACCTACCACATGGTGGATCTCATCTGTTCTTTTCTTCTTTTGATGCATTGTCTTTTGAGGGGGGGTTTTGTTCCCACGTGTTTTTCCCTCTTTCCTCATTTTTATTCAGTGTATTAGTTGTGTTGTACATGAGCACCCAATATGGCATAGTTGTCGGGACTCATTTTTTACCCCATAATAATGTTCAGGGGGGGTGTTGGAGAAATTTATATTTTCGACACACTAGTTCAGTGGGATTTAACTGACTAGTTCTATTTTAGACCATCACTATTATGCATGCATGCATTCCTAAGGAAAGTTAACTGCTTGATTGTTTTTCTTAATTATGGAATGTTTTTCCCTATATATGAGTGTATTCCACTCATTCATTGTATCATATTGATCATCATTGTATCAATCATTCAATCATTGATCGGCTCATTGGAGTAGTGTGAATATATTTTCTCATTCTTCCATATTGAATCTCTCGTCCTTTTCTTGATAAGTTTTGTTTGTATTTGCTTTAGCTAGATCTCCTATGCAGGTTTCGATGAAACATTAACAAAGTATAAATGATTGTTTTAATACTTTGTACTTCTATAAGAGTGGAATGAAAATTAAATAAAATAGTAAGCTTGAAAAGATACTTGAATTAATGTGTCTTAAGTTAAGTTACAAAACTGTGAAACCTTTATTGCATGTTTTTTGAATTTATTAATTTTTCAATTATTTACAATATTTGATTTTTTTATATTTTCAAACTTTATAATTTTTATGTATTTTATTTAAATTAATCAAAATATGACATTGGTAATGTATGTACAATATGTTAGGAAAGAATGTTATAAATTAAATTAGTAAAATATGTACATAAAACTTCAAAGTATAAATGAAACCTTAATTCTTTTTAATAATTTTATTTTTCTTTTACTTTTCCTTCTTGAAATATGAAGAAAAATTAGTGATTAACTAAAGTAAAAGTACTCCAAAGGAAATTTACGTCAAAATTTTTGTTTATTTACAAATTTTTTGTTTATTTTTCATTATTGCAATGAATTTTTCATTTGTTTTAATGTTTAGTGAATGTGGGATAAATGAAACTTTTATTTTTTTAATAATTTTATTTTCTTTTTTACTTTTCTTCCTTAAAATTTGAAATATGAAAAAAAATTAGTGATTAACTAAAGTAAAAGTACTCCAAATGAAATTTACGTCAAATTTTTTTGTTTATTTACAAAACTCTAAATATATTGCAATGAATTTTTTTTTCATTTGTTTTAATGTTTAGTGAATGTGGGAATAACTGAAACAAAAATTAAAATTAAAAAAAAATAAAAAAACATAAATGTTGCAAAAAGTTAAAATTAGAAAAATGAATAAAAAGAAACTGCATTGAAATGTTAAACATGTTAATATTGCAGTTAATGTTAAACATGTTAATATTGAAATGTATTTCCTTTTAATGTTACAGTTAGTTTAAAAGAAAAATTAAACTAATTAGAAGAAACAATTAAAAAAAAAATGTATATACATGAGGTTACAAAATAATTTAGAATTACACGCTCATTCATGTAAACTGGAAAAAAAAACAGATAAGCTCTTAATAAAACCATCCAGAATCGATTGGCTTAAGGTTTTCTTTAGAAAGAGAGCTACGATTTTTATTATTTTATTTCAGACGTCGAACTATCTTCATAGCAACACGTCTACGTCTATGGGACTTTTCTTATTAAAACTCATTCCAAGCTCTTATCGTCCAAGAAAGAATAATATTCTTTGTTGTGGATCTTGTCAATTTTATCTTTCCACCACCCGTTTGTATGGCATGAAAAAGTGTCAAACTTATGATCCAAAGTTTGGTAATGATGTTATATTGAGAGAGAGGGGATAATATTTTGGACAGGAGAGTTATGAGAATAAAAATGATAAGGTTAAGAATGTGAGAAATGATAATAAAAAAAAAAAAGGTGATAGGTAGAGGATTATGATAATTTCTTCAAGTACCATATTAAGCTCGCCAACAACATGTAATAAACTTGTTTTCATTTGGATGAACTTGTAACATGTTCAATAAAATATAATGAGTAATTGACGATCACGGTCATTCGTTATCCGATATGTGTCATAACTTTTAAAATATTCTCAAATGATGAGATATCTAAAAACATCTTCTTTGAATGTGTAGCGGCAACTCAGCTTGAGTGTGCAAGACTTTGCTCAAGTAAATTTGAAAAGAGGGGGAGCCTGGAAACGTTTTTTCGGCTAGAAACTTATGACCAAAATGGTCATCAATAGTAGTTCTTGTGACAACAATGTAGTTTTCTCATCAAATATCTTTTAATAGAGTACCAAGATTTAAATCAAGCAAGTGTTAGAAGATGCAGAGCTATGGCATTTCATAATCATGGTCATAATAGTCAATCAAAAAAGTATCACAAAAGTTATGATCATTTTACATTAGTAGCCTAAAACTCTTGTCGCGCAAAGGAACTCAAAGCAAGTGACTTTCTTTAAAACCTTAGATCTATTTTTGGGTTTTCACAAGGAAGATGTATTTTAAAGAGCAATTTGATGGTCCTGGCATTGAAGAAATTATAAAATGGATGAAGTCAAAATATCCAATGATTTGGAAAGAGAATATGTATATTCTTCTAAGAGATGAAACACTGATATGGCATAGATCATTTGACTTGATGAAAATATTCAAAAGTTCAGATGAAGAATATGAAAGAGTATTTTTAGATAGGTCGTCTCATGTTGTGAAGAATGATAAAAAGAGCACTAGGGGTTCATTTTCATATGACAACTTCTTATTGCATGTTCATGGATGTATTCAATGAGAAAATGTTATTATTTTTGTAAAACATAATAGCAAGCATAATTTCATCATTCTTAATTTCGCTGAAAGATTGCAAGTACCCAAAAAACACATTCAAAGCACACAGGTTGAGGGTGAAAATGTTCAATTTTTTATAGATTTGAAGATTACCATGGATAAATATGTGTTACATTCAGATTTTCATGCTATAGATATGGATGATGTGGATATTGTTTTGGGATATCCTTGGATGGAATTAGTTGGTACAATTAATATTAATGTGTGAAAGAAGTTTTTGAAGCTTTGGTACAAGAAAAAGAAATTTCATTGCAAAATATTTATCTTACTAAATAAGAAGGGCTCAAAGGGGCACCCGAAGAATTCCTTGTGGAGAAAATAATTGCAGTACCTAATGACACATCAGATGAAGAGATCGAGGTTCAATCAGAAGAAGACCTTACATAATCACATGATGAAAAGCCTCGGGGAGGGCATAAAAAGGAAGAAGAAGCTAAGGACCTAAATGACTCAAAGGAGCCACATGTTGAAGAGTCAAATAAAGAAGAACCAATATCTAATGTTGTTGTATATCACCACCCACACCACTTGGAGAAACAACAGTCGTCAATGCAAGGGCATGAGTGTCAACAAACTCATTATGGATTAACCTAGAACTAGAAAGGCAACCAGTATGGAAGCACATGGAGGACTAAAAGCAATGCATCGGGATATCAAAGTAGCACATTGAAGACATGGAACCCAAGGAGCAACTAGAGTCAAGATCTAGGAGAAAAAGCAATAGTTGGACCACGTGTCCACATTTTACTAGGATGGATGGATGCTTGTGCATGGTACTAGTTGGAAACATTGCTTAGCAAGTCATGTTATATGGCTTCTTTCCATGTTTTGGGGACGAAATGTGCAAAGGAATAAGGAATGTAATGTACCTAGGGAGGATAATATGGGGTACCTATGGAGTTACCCAAGGGGATAATGAATGTGATGAGGTCATAATCATGAAATAGACCCACTTGGTAGTTGGTGGATAATAAATAGGCCCACTAGGTTGTTAGAGGAAATAATATAATAATAAAGGGTAGTTATCATAGGCCCCTATGATTACTCATGAGAAAGTATAAATATACATGAATATCATTGTATTAAGATATGTTTGATGTATGGTCTTGTAGAAAGCATGGTTTGGGGTGTGATTCCTTCCATAAGAAGTAATTGATGGTGTTTCCCTACGTTAAGGGTTCTTCTCTATATTCATGTGTTGTTTATGGTGTGAATGCATTTGAAATTTCTAAACTTGAAGGGTTTATTCTTAAGCTCGAGGGTTTATCTTTATCTCTTATATCTATCAAGGTTTACTACATCGAAAATTTCCCCCAATTGATCATCTCACAATGGAAAATGTTAAAGAAATCACTTCAGAATCATAGAAAGTCTTAAAGAGGATAGTACCCCCCAAAGAAAGAGCATTGGAGGCCACTTCCATTACTATTGAAGGTGAAATATTCATTTTATTTTTTTAATTGGTAATAATAATAAGATTTCATTTTGTTCCTCCACGTTGAGTTGTTCAAATCGTTTACATGTTTTTTCATTGGATTACAAAAAAATTGTTTGGAATATTTACATTGTTAGGAAATAATAGAATTGATTCTTGTTGGTTTATTTCTTCTGAGTTATACCTTTCACATGATTGACCCAGGTTCAAGTCTACTGGGGTTCCAACAAAGCCTCTAAAAATATCGGCCCTCCTGGTAAACTAGAAGGCAACACGGTGCACAAAATACATCGCACAGTCTCACCCGAGATAGTCTTAATGGGTCTCTGCAATACTCAAGTGTTTGCAGTCCAGGATTGAATGGAGATCTGAGAAGTTTGCGCGGAGAGTTCTATTTAACTTATTAAAGCAATATAATGTCATTCTCAACTATGCATGTAATGTAATCAACCCATTAGCTCATTCATTCATCATGCTAACATCTACTTATAAATATTAAAAGAGACACAAGCATTCAATCACATAACACAGGTTTTACCATGGTTCACCCCCTCCTGGGCTACGTTCACAAAGATCTGTCTCTCAAGTTCTTCTATTATGGTAGTTCCAAAACTACAGTGACGCATGCTTTACAACTCATCCTCAGTTGGGTCGAGATCTATTATGAGGCAGACTAGATCACATCAGGCTCCTCAGCCTGTGATCTAACCCTCAAGGTGTACCCTGTTGAACCTTCTACAGCTCAACAGCTTACAAAATTAGGTCATATGACAGAGTATTACAAACTAGTTATCAAAACAGGACTCCTTCCTCCCGTCGTCCCTTCAAACTCTCTAAGTCTGACTCTCCTCTCTTTTCCTTTCCTCCTAAGTATCTATATATATACATTTTTGGCTCATGATCCATTAAAATGTGTTACAAAAACCCTAACCATAACGTCGTTAGGTCTTCCATCCATGCGCGCGTGTTGCTCTTCCTTCTAGCTGTTGCTTTCCTCATGCATTCCTTTCTTCCCAGAATAGCCTTTATTTTCTGATTCGGCCTGCTTCCAACAGGCCCCCAACACTGACATGTGGCTCGTCCTGAGCCACCTAACCCCTGTGTACTTCGTCGATCTCCCTTGTGATCACTTGAAACTTCTCCATGAGCTTTGTTGCTTGGGTTTGGGCCTGTGCAGTCTTCTCCTTGAGTGCATCCAATATCTACACTACAATCTCATCGTTGACCATCCTTGCACATTATGTCTGTGTTTGTGCCATATATGTTTTGGCTTCCTTTGCCTGTGCAATGACCTATGTTGCTCGTTTCTGGAGCGGTTCCATTTGAGCCTGGCACTCATTTTTCTGTGTCTGCACAACTATGAGTTCTACCTACGGTTTCTTCATGTCCTGAGCTCCTTTGACGCGCTCTATGATCAACATTGTCTTATGCCTTTGCTTGAGGTCCTGGATAGTTTCGCTTGTCGTTTCTCCTTCCTGGTCCCACTACTGGACCTTTTGATCCTCTTCCAGCTTCGTCCAGAGCTATGTTGCTTTCTTGAAAAAGTCAATCATTGGACTTGTCGCTCTATCTCCTATACTTGCATTGTTGCCTCCCGCTTCCTTTGCTCCTTCACCGCTGGTGGAGTGGTAGGTGTGAGATGCTCCCAGAGATGCTTGATCTCTTGATGGTATTGATCGATTGTCTACACAATCTGATCAATCTTTTTTGTCGCTGTGAGTTCAATCGTCCGCGCATTCTTTTGGATTTTCTCATAAGCTACGGCCACTTTTTGTTCCATCCCCTTCACGCGTTCCTTCTCGTCTTTGATCTCTAGCT
>SNQJ01S0077074.1:15941-26285 GCA_010110895.2 Picea sitchensis | reverse complement strand
GTGTAATGCTAACCTGCAGTTTATACAAGGCTTTGGTTGGTATTCGCATTAATACCAACTGCATTTGATCCAAGTCCTTGAGGGGTGTCTTCCCCACGATTTCGTCCATGCGCAGCATGCTGGGTGTGACGTGAAATGTTTAGCTTGGCTGTGTTGTCATCTGGATCCTGTCCTACTCACTTGATCCAACTTCACCTTCTATCTGTGATGTTGACATGCCTGTTTCTACGCTACTATCAGTTGCCTGCGCTTCCCCGATCTTCCTAAGGAGATGTCACTTGTATGACAACTCTTCTTCAATTATGTCCCTTTGGCGTGCATCATTCTCGAAATCTTTGACTGTGTGATCCTGGATCATTTGGGCCACCATGTCTGCATCTTCCGTGATCGTGTATTCTGGGGGCGTTTTATGTGCCTTTGCCTTCTTGCACGCACCCCCCGTCTGGGTGACTGGCCGCTTAGTCTAGCCTTGCTCTTGTGGAGTAGCACTTGATGTAGTTTTGTGTGTTGCCTCAGCCTATTTTTGTTGTACCTGTGGTGTCTGCGTGTTGTTCTTCTACCCCGTCTGGACTCATGTCTTGGATGTCCCCCCTTTCTTCTGTTGTACCTTTTTCTTACTTGTCCTTAGTTTCTTGGGCACTGTTACTTCCATGGGTTGTGTATGTTCCTGCCCTACTTCCTCAGCATGTGTGTGTTCCTGCCTTACCTCCTCCTCCTCTATCTATGCAGGTATTTCTCGAGTAATGACTGGAATCCTCCATTTGTCTTCCCAATCCTTAATGGCCATTTCGATGTCTCTCTTCGTGATGCAGTAGCGCAATTGTATTCATTGATTGTCGGGGTCCTTTCATGCCTGGATCCACATCGCATGTCAAGTGGCTTTGAAGTTGGCTATGCCTTGATAGTGTGCAACATCTTCTGGTGTTACCCTCCAAGTGTTGGTGATGGTGTCATGTATGTCGCGGAGATATTTTTTGAATATAGCTACATTCGATTTCCTATTCTTGGTGTCTGAAGTGGCTCCAAGTGATAAGTATCGCACTCTGTGGCAGGGTTTGGGTTTAGTGGAAAAAAATGATTACTTTGGCTCCTTCCATCCCATCACGGCTATCAGGATGAGTAGCCATGAATAATGAAATTATGTCCCCAGATCTTGCGCATCCTTACAGTTGTCTAGGAACAAATTCAACAAATAAGGGGCCCAGCTAAGTGTGGTGCCCTCGACACACTATGCGGCAACCGCGACAACCCCGGTCGGGACTTCCTCCTTGCGTCATTTCCTGAGCAACTTGCATGCCATAATTTTTGTGGACATTCTTGTCGCGACGTCACTAATACGCCTGATAATGATTCCGCGCGACCCCCTTTCGATGTTGTAATTCTTCTTCATCTCCTCAGCCAGTTCTTTCGCCTTTGTTTTGTCCTCGAGGAACTGTGTGGGATCCATGCCCCGTGATGGCATCCCTATGATGTGTGTGGTGAGCTCTACGTCTATTGAAACAAGTTGTTCCAACCATAGATATTGGCCATGTGTGACCGCCACCAGCTGCTTGACGTAGTTGTTTTCATACTAGCCTCTGCCAAAGTGTGGTACGTCCAACAGACCTAGAATTCTAGTTTTCGCCAGTCCTGCTGCCCACTAGGCTAGTTTATTAATTGGTTCCCCAAAGGGTCCTATACCCATAGTCTGTAGGTAGACTTTCTTAGAGAAATCTGGGAACTTATCCCTATTCGTTACATCATGGTCTGAGTACCTCAATTTCTCTACATAACCTAACAAATTTGTTGGTACACGTACCCCTTCTAGTATGCGTGGCAAAACAATTGTTGCAGCAAGTTGTCTGCGTGGTGACCTAGGTACCGTATGCTTGTCCTTTCGCTGTGGTGGCTGACTAAAGGTTCCAGCCTCCATTGTTCGTTCTTTAGCATACTCCTCTGGTCATCCAGTGACATATTACACTTCTCCCTCCTGTGGTTGTTCTGATGTGGTTGTCTGTGATTCTTCCAGTGCGGTCGTTTCTTCCTGGTTTGGAGTCGTCCCATTGACTCTCGAGGCTTCTATAGGGTTTTCGGGTTATGCTTGGCTGGCTGTGTCCCTATTCTATCGGCCCTGCCCCTCTTTCGGCATATCGATGTCCATGCCCACAGGTGTTGTCTGTTGGGTTTCTTCCTCAATGGGTGTGGGGCTTCCTAGTGTTGTATCCGACGATGGGATTTCATCCACATTGATGACTTATGGTGGCTAAGATGGTTTTTGTTCGCTTCCCTGTGGTTCTAATTGTGCTCTGGTACTACCTCGGGGTCGTCTGGCAGTCTGGCTTGGTTCTCCCTGTTTAGTTGGTGCCATGGTGGTAAAGTTGTCATTTGTCGAGCTCAGTAGCCTCTGCAATCTCTGCAACCTCCACTCTTTGCTTCGTATGTTCTATCGCTATGTGCCTTTTCCAATTTCACAATAACCTTTCTGCTTCCATGTCCTTGCTTTGTATCGGTGTCATGTGAAGCTTATCGGAGACGTTACCATGATTATGGTTTAAATGAACTGTTGGTTCCTTCATACTTTCCATTGATTTCCCTTGTCGTCGCCAGTTGGCGCGATTAATGCAAAGTCTCGTTAGTCATTTATGGCATTCAATTTTGATGGCCTCCGTCAATTGGCACTTCTTTTTCCATATTCTCCTTTCCCACTTGTTTTCGCTTTGAACTAACCATTGGCCTTGTCTCCATCGGACTCATATTGTCGAGCATGCATGCTTTCGGTGCATGCTCTTTCTACTTTCGGCGCGTGTTCCTACTATGCCCCTGTTGTTGTCTTTTTTTTTTTCTTCTTCTTTTTACTGCGCGACGACTTTCAAGTTACGGGTGGTCGATTATCCTTGTACAACTTCAGTCGGCTCCCATTGTGGTTGCAAGGGCATCTCGTCCCTTCTATTATATTTACCAACCCTCTGACATACATCGCATTTATGGCAGTACTCTTTCGAGTCTCTGTGAATGGTTGGCCACCATAGTCTTGTGTGCAATACCTTATGCGCGGTAGCTTTGCCTGCATAATGTCCTTATGTTATTCCCTCATGGGCTTCTACTAAAATCCTTGGTCTTTCATGTTCTAGCACGTATCTTCTCAAGATGTTATCTACGCCCATTTTGTATAAGTGTCCTTCAATCAGCTGATAGTCGGCAACCCGAACTACCAGTTTTTTCTTCTACGCGATGTTATATTCCTGCAGCACAGTTCTTGTACTTAAATACTCAATAATGTCAGCAAAATAATCATCTGTGATCTAAACTAAAAATAATTGTGCATCAGGGAAGGTATCCTCTAAATTTGTAGGCTCCTTGCCATTAGTGACCCTTGATAAGTGATCAGGTCCTGCGTTCATCTTCCCTGGTTTCACTGTGACTTCAAAGTCAAATTCTTGAAACAACAGTAACCATCGACAGATTCTCCCCCCCAACACTGGCTTGTTGACTAGGTACTTGAGGGTTGAATGATCTGTGAACATCTTGAAATGTTTCCCTACAAAGTAGTGTCTAAACTTCTGAAGCGTGTAGACCATAGCTAGACCTTCCCTCTCTGTAGTGTTATAGTTCTGCTCCGATTCTAACAGTTTTCTACTGGAAAACACTATAGGATGATCCAATTCTCCTGCTCTTGACTGCGCTAGAATAGCTCCAGGTGTTATGGCTGATGCATCTACATATACATGGAATGTATTGTCCCGGTCTGGGAATACTAGTATTGGCGCGGGGACCATTTTTTCTTTCAGCGTATCGAGACCGTGTTGACAATCCTCATTCCACTGGAACTTTGTATCCTTCCTTAACATTTTCTCCATTGGCACGATGATCTGCATGTACCCTTTTATAAATTTTCCATAGTATCTTGTGTGTCACAATGTTTCTCTTAGTTGACGGACTCTTTTTGGTGGTGGTAGGTTAACGATTACTGCAATATTGGTAGGATCTACTAGTAAACCTTGCTTGCATACTATATGGCCCAATAGTATCCCAAACGGTGTTTCGAAGATGCACTTCTTGATGTTTAATGATATCTGGCACTGCCTGCATCTTTCTAACATCATTCACAAGACCTCTACATGGTCTTTCAACAGGATATAGACTGTCCAATCGTCCAAGTATACCTCTAGGAACTGGTGGATAAATTCCTTAAATGCAGCTATGACTACTCTAGAAAATATTGTTGGTGCATTCTTCAGTCCAAACGGCATGACCGTGTACTGGTAGGATCCCCATTCTGTAGAAAAAGTGGTCTTGTATATGTCTCTCGGCGTTATCTTGATCTTATGATATCTTGAAAATCCATCGGTGAATGAATCAACTTCCTGTCCTCCTATGTTATCAAACACCTCATCTGTGAAGGGTGTAGGGAATGGATCATGTAGGCACGCATTATTAAACTTCCTCAAGTCGACGCATATTCTTATCCCACCTTGTTTTTTCTCCTGAACTACCATCGGGCTTATCCATTCAGATTCTTCTACTCATTCTATGATTCCAACTTCCAACATCCTATCGATCTCAGCTTTGAATTTTTTATTATATATCGGATTTAGTCTGTATGGTCGATGTATGATCGATCTTGCCTCATCTCTAAGTGGTATCTTCATTTCACCTAGCTCTCCCGCTATGCCCTTCATTTCTAAGAAGGTTGTGGGGAACATATCATTGTACTCGCACAGTAACTCTGTTATGCTTTCCACTGTCTACGCATCCCAGTAGTCTCCAATGCTGGCCATTTTGGGATTCTCAACTATCCCAATGTTGACTTTCTTCACCTTGATCAGTGCAGCAATTACTTCTGATTCTATAGGTGGACCTTCCACTTCTCTTTTTCCTTCATCTTCCTCAATCTAAATATCACACGTGTTGTATTCCTTTGGTACTTCTTCCTACACATGGTAGCATGACAACAGTTATTTCACTGTCTGTATGTTCCGTTGTTGTTCCTCTGTTATGAGTTCGACTTCTAGTTATTGAATGAATATCACCCCTCTTATTTGTTTAAGTGTTGCATCTATGTTGGGGTTCTCATGCTCAAATGAGAAAGTGACTGTAAATTTTTGTTGTAGTATTGTCCAACTCGTAGTTCCTTTGCGCAGTTCCTCATCTGTATACCAGTTTGTTGGGATGCCCTCTAAGGTATGTTCGAAATGATGAGGTCATTCCTCTAGGGGTGTCATTTTCCACAGCGCTCTGCACTTCTCCAAGTGTTCCGCTGGTGCCCCCTGTCCATCATACTTTTGTTGTTGGTTGCTTCTTTATTCTGCGCCAAACCTTATGCGCAATAATTGCTTACATTGGTACCAGTCGTTGATTGTTTCCTTGTGTGTGCCCCACCATCTTATAGGTGTGGCCTTGAGTGTTATATCGAGTGCTAAGAGTCTCTGATTTTCTAACACTTCATCTTCATAATGTGTCAAGAATGCTTATATATCTTTTACCCATGGAAACTGGGTGGTTCCCTTATCTACGTACCTACCCATCTTACTGCGCGGTCTATTCTTGCGCATCTTCTTGTGGAAACTTCTTGTGCATCTTCTTGCACATCTTCTCTATTCTTGTGCATCTTCTTGCGCATCTTCTCTATTCTTGCGCATCTTCTATCCTCAGTGGGGATGACACTCTGAATAATCCCATGTAGAATCGATTGGTTTAAGGTTTGCTTTAGAAAGAGAGCTGTAATTTTTATTATTTTATTTCATACGTCAAACTATCTTCATAGCAACACGTCTATGTTTATTTTCCCAGTTGAAAGTAAAAAATAAAAAAGATGGGACTTTTGTTATTAAAACTCATTCCAAGCTCTTATCATCCAAGAAAGAATAATATTCTTTGTTGTGGATCTTGTCAATTTTATCTTTCCACCACCCTTTTGTATGGCATGAAAAAGTGTCAAACTTATAATCCAAAGTTTGGTAATGATGTTATATTTAGAGAGAGGGGCATTGATAATATTTTGGACAAGAGAGTTATGAGTATAAAAATGATAAGGTTAAGAACGTGAGAAATGAAAAAAAAAAAAAAAGGGTGATAGGTAGAGGATCATGACAATTCCTCCAGGTACCATATCAACTCCGCCAAAAACATGTAATAAATTTGTTTTCATTTGGATGAACTTGTGACATGTTCAATAAAATATATTGACTAACTGACAATCATGGTCATTCGTTATCCGATATGTGTCATAACTTTTAAAATATTCTCGAATGATGAGATATTTGAAAACATCTTCTTTGAATGTGTAGCAGCGACTCAACTGGGGTGTGCAAGACTTTGCGCAAGTAAATGTGAAAAGAGGGGGAGCCTAGAAATGCTTTGTCTTCTAGAAACTTATGACCAAAATTGTCATCAACAGTAGTTTTTATGACAACTATGTAGTTTGCTCATCATATATCTTTTAATAGAGTACCAAGATTTAAATCAAGCAAGTGCTAGAAAATGCAGAGTGGTTATGGCATTTCATAATCACGGTCATAATAGTCAATCAAAAAAGTATCACAAAAGTTATGATCATTTTACATTAGTAGCCTCAAACTCTTGTTGTATAAAGGAACTCCATTGAAAAGCAAGTGACTTTCTTTAAAACCTTAGATCTATTTTTGGGTTTTCACAAGGAAGATGTATTTTAAAGAGCAATTTGATGGTCCTAGTATTGAAGAATTTATAAAATGGATGAAGTCAAAATATCCAATGAGTTGGAAAGAGAATATGTATATTCATCTAAGAGATGAAACACTTATATGGCATAGATCATTTGACTTGATGAAAATATTCAAAAGTTCAGATGAAGAATATGAAAGAGTATTTTTAGATAGGCCGTCTCATGTTGTGAAGAATGATAAAAAGAGCACTAGGGGTTTATTTTCATATGACAACTTCTTATTATAGGTTCATGGATGTATTCAACAAGAAAATGTTATTATTTATGTAAACCATAATAGCAAACATAATTTCATCATTCTTAATTTCGTTGAAAGATTGCAAGTACCCACAAAACACATTCAAAGCATACGGGTTGAGGGTGAAAATGTTCATTTTTTTTATAGATTTGAAGATTACCATGGACAAATATGTGTTGCATTCAGATTTTCATGCTATAGATATGGATGATGTGGATATTGTTTTGGGATATCCTTGGATGGAATTAGTTGGTACAATTAATATTAATGTGCGAAAGAAGTTTTTGAAGCTTTGGTACAAGAAAAAAGAAAATTGCATTGCAAGATATTTCTCTTACTAAATAAGAAGGGCTCAAAGGGGCACCTGAAGAAGTCCTTGTAGGGAAAATAATTGCAGTACCTAATGACACATCATATGAAGAGATCGAGGTTCAATCAGAAGAAGACATTACATAATCACATGATGAAAAGCCCCAGGGAGGGCATAAAAAGGAAGAAGAAGCTAAGGACCTAAATGACTCAAAGGAGCCACAGGTTGAAGAGTCAAAGAAAGAAGAACCAATAACTAATGTTGTTGTATATCACCACCCACACCACTTGGAGAAACAACAGTCGCCAATGTAAGGGCGTGAGTGTCAACAAACTTATTATGAATTAACCTAGAACTATAAAGGCAACTAGTATGGAAGCACATGGAGGATTAAAAGTAATGCATCGAGATATCAAAGTAGCACAAGGAAGACATGGAACCCAAGGAGAAACTAGAGTGAATATCTAGGAGAAAAAGCAATAGTTGGACCCCATGTCCACAATTTACTAGGATGGATGGATGCTTGTGCATGGTACTAGTTGGAAACATTGCTTAGCAAGTCATGTTATATGGCTTTTTCCCATGTTTTGGGGACGAAATGTGCGAAGGAATAAGGAATTTAATTTACCTAGGGAGGATAATATGGGGTACCTATGGAGTTACCCAAGGGGATAATTAATTTGATGAGGTCATAATCAT
Source organism: Picea sitchensis (assembly GCA_010110895.2). NCBI lineage: Eukaryota > Viridiplantae > Streptophyta > Pinopsida > Pinales > Pinaceae > Picea > Picea sitchensis. The sequence goes on along the minus strand of SNQJ01S0077074.1, from coordinate 18,356 downwards.
GAAATAGACCAACTTGGTAGTTGGTGGGTAATAAATAGGTCCACTAGGTTGTTAGAGGAAATAATATAATAATAAAGGGTATTTATCATATGCCCCTAGGATTACTCATGAGAAAGTATAAACACACATGAATATCATTCTATTGAGATATATTGGATGTATGGTCTTGTAGAAAGCATGGTTTGGGGTGTGATTCCTTCCATAAAGAGTAATTGATGGTGTTTCCATACCTTAAGGGTTCTTCTCTATATTCATGTGTTGTTTATGGTGTGAATGCATTTGAAAATTCTGAAGTTGAAGGGTTTATTCTCAAGCTCGAGGGTTTCTCTTTATCTCTTATATCTATCAAGGTTTACTACATCAAAAATTTCCCCCAATTGATCATCTCACAATGGAAAATGTTGCAAAAAACACTTCAGAATCATAGAAAGTCCTAAAGAGGATAGTACCCTCCAAAGAAAGAGTATTGGAGGCCACTTCCATTACTATTGAAGGTGAAATATTCATTTTATTTTTTTAATTAGTGATAATAATAAGCTTTCATTTTGTTCCTCGCCATTGAGTTGTTCAAATCGTTTCCATGTTTTTTCATTGGATTACAAAAAAAATGTTTGGAATATTTACATTGTTAGGAAATAATAGAATTGATTCTTGTTGATTTATTTCTTCTGAGTTATACCTTTCACGTGATTGACCCAGGTTCAAGTCTACTGGGGTTCCAACAAAGCCTCTAAAAATATCGGCCCTCCTGGTAAACTAGAAGGCAACACGGTGCACAAAATACATCGCACAGTCTCACCCGAGATAGTCTTAATGGGTGACTGCAATACTCAAGTGTTTGCGGTCTAGGATTGAATGGAGATCTGAGAAGTGTGCGCAGAGAGTTCTATTTAACTTATTAAATAAATATATTGTCATTCCCAATTATGCATGTAATGTAATCAACCCATTAGCTCATTCATTCATCATGCTAACATCTACTTATAAATAGTAAAAGAGACACAAGCATTCAATCACATAACACAGGTTTTATCGTGGTTCACCCCCTCCTAGGCTATGTCCACAAATATCTGCCTCTCAAGCTCTTCTATTATGGTAGTTCCAAAACTACAGCGTCGTGCGCTTTACAATGCATCCACAATCGAGTCGAGATCTAATATGAGGCAGACTAGATCACACCAGGCTCCTGAGCCTATGATCTAACCCTCAAGATCTACCCTCCTGACCCTTCTAAAGTTCAACAGCTTACAAAATTAGGTCGTATGACAGACTATTACAAACTAGTTATCAAAACAGGACTCCTTCCTCTCGTCGTCTCTTCGGACTCTCTAAGCCCAACTCTCCTCTCTTTTCCTTTCCTCCTATGTATCTATATATATACATTTATGGCTCATCAGCCATTATAATGTATTACAAAAACCTTAACCATAACGTTGTTAGGTCTTCCATGCATGCGTGCATGTTTCTCTTCCTTCCAGCTGTCACTTTCCTCGTGCATGCCTTTCTTCCCAGAATAGTCTTTCTTTTTTGATTTATCCTACTTCAAACAGGCCCGCAACACTGACATGTGGCTCGTCTCAAGCCACTTAACCTGTGTGTACTACGTCAATCTCCCTTGTGATCACTTGGAACTTCTCCATGAGCTCTGATGCTTGCGTTTGGGCCTATGCGGTCTTCTCCTTGAGTGTGTCCAATATATGCATTGCAATCTCGTCACTAACTATCCTTGCACATTCTGTCTAGGTTTGTGCCATATATGTTTTGGCTTCCGCTGCCTGTGCAATGACCTTTTATGCTCATTTCTGGAGCGGTTACATTTTTTCCTGGCGCTCGTTTTTCTGTGTCTGCCTAGCTATGAGTTCTGACGGTAGTTTCTTCATGTCTTGCACTCCTTTGATGTGCTTTGTGATCGACATTGTCTTCTTCCACTGCTTGAGGTCCTGGATAGTTTCACTTATCCTTTCTCATTCATGGTCACACTAGTGGACCTGTTGATCCTCTTCCAGGTTTGTCCAGAGTTGTGTTGCTTTATCGAACAAGTTAGTCGTCGCATGGACTTGTCGATTTTTCTCCTTTATCTGCGTTGTTGCCTCCTTCCTTTTCTCCTTCACCATTGGTGGAGTGGTAGGTGTGAGATTCTCCTGGATATGCTCGATCTCCTGCTAGTATTGATCGATTGTCTGCACAATTTGATCAATATTTTATGTCGTCGTGAGTTCGGTCGTCTACGCGTTCTTTGGGATTTTCTCGTAAGCTACGACCAATTTTTGTTCCATCCCCTTCACGTGTTTCTTCTCATCTTTGATCTCGAGCTTAGCCTGCTCAAATACCAATTCCAGCTCGTCCCTTTGGGAATATCTTCAAATACTTTGGAATGCTTATCAATGATCCCTTGGAGATCTTGAGGAATAGATG
>SNQJ01S0077073.1:47531-75788 GCA_010110895.2 Picea sitchensis | reverse complement strand
AGGAATTGTTTCCATGCATAAACATGCTAAATACCTTGATTGAGAATGTGGATGTAACAAGTTGAACATTGAAATCATAGAGCGATGACATAATCGAGCAATATGGTGTTGATACTCTTCAAAGGATGTATGAGTTCTCACCTTCCACAATGTCAATAAGCCTTTGGTGGTTGCAAAATTTTAGCAAAATGCATGATGTTTATAACATTGTGAAGGCATGGTGGTTTTTAGTTAATCCATTCCAAACTACCACAAGTAAGATACACTTAATAAAAAAATTGCAAATGGAACTTCAAGACTTAGAAATTCTTTTGAACCTCTTGTATGGTAGATGAGGCACTAGATACATATGGTTAAGATGAATTTTGATTATGCATGCGGTGCTCACATATGGGATGATATTTTATTAGGTAGACTTCATATCTAATATTCTTGCACAATGTATTCCAAAGGCTAAACCTCCCTTAGATAGTGGTGCACTTGAGTTTTACATGGTGTCTTATCTTATGTATTGTGTATGTGTGAGCTAAGAGTTCTCTTGTTTCAAGCCCACCTAGTAGCCTTTCTTTGCACTTGTACATGATTATTTCCAAGGCTTGTGGATAATCCATGCAGAAGTACTCCATTATATTTGACTTTGTTTTGGCTCCCTTGTATGAAATAATCTATGGTGAGAAGTTGTTATGCTTTTCACCATAGTCCATAGTTAGTATTATTATGTCATAATTACAATACAAGTTACATATCCTTACTTAGTTTGGTTAAGGTTTAATGATTACGAAATAAGTGTGAGTCATATATCTTGTTATAAGCACTAGTAGCCTTATCTATCCCATCACTAAGCTCTACATGTTTGATTAGTGTATTGCTTATAGTTACCTTAGAAAGTAGTTTACAAGGTGTATAACATTATGTAAGTACTTATGGTGATTTGAGTGTAATAATCACATTTCAATAAGATGACCTAGTAAATTTATACTATTATCCATAACTAGTAGTGATACTATTGTAGTATAAAAACATTGTATTCAGCTAAGCAATGACATGGTAAAGTAAGATGGTATATACAATAAGTTGATTCTCATTATGTAGATTACATTGCATTGATTTCACACATTGACAAAAGATTATATCGTGATTATTGGTTTAGCTATTACTTATGGAAACTAACATAGGTTAATCACACATACTACTTACTATTCATAGGGATTATCATATCTATGTTGAAAGTTGTTAATCCTTATCCTATTTCTTTGATTTGACTTGTATTTAACTCTCTAGTCTCATTGAATCCTGAGCTTAATACTCATGATATATTTGATACAAGATTGTTATAGGTATGTAGTGTACATACTATTAAATCTCTACACTACATGTTCTCTGATCCTTACTCATCAATTACATATCATATCTTATGCCATTACTTATCTTGAATATGTGATTTCTCTTATTCATACCCCATTGATGAGTATCCCATCATACAATTGCCTTTACTTCCATAGGTCTTCCTGCAATTTATAACCATAACTGACTCAATTTGGGTATATACTATATACAACAACTAACTTAGTAGTATGGTCATTACTTTGTCAACTAGTCATGGAGTATACCATGTATATTCCATAATCAATACACCCATATCGAGAGTGCATACCCAAATTTACACTGGTGTAAATACCCCATATCTAGAGTGCATATCTATACAAGTTTTTGCAGACATATTTCAGGTATACAATGGGGAATGCTGGAAAATCTTGTTAATATTTTTTGAGAATATTTTATAAATAGGCACTATAATAATTTAGTTTATTTTTGCAAAGAGGAAGTATTTTTTCAAATTGTTATATTTTATTTTTGTTTCATCCTTGCTTCTTGGCCTTAGAATGTGTTGATCAATTTCTCTAATGGTATTTCCTCTTTCAACGGTTTCATTCCATTATTTTATATTTTTTAGGGTTGCATGCTTTGTACAATTGACCAGAGATGCAATGTGCACACCTCTTCCATACATTTACCAGATCCAGTTCTCATAAAATTCTAGTGGTTGGTATGACATATTCTAACTAGAATCTCTATCATTATTTGAAATGAATATTTTTCAACTAGTACAACTAGCTATAAAAATTACTCACTATAATGAACTCAACTGTCCACTTATTTTTAATCAGCTATATGGTCCCTGGAATTATTATTTTCCATACTTAGAATAGATAGACAATAGCATTCTACTAGTATGGAAATACAATAATAATGATCGATAAATGGTATTAATGTCACAAGAGGCTTACTGACAAAAAAAAATTCTTCTGCACAAGGAGAACTCATACATTTATTAGATATTTGTATGCTTATTAGTTACAACAATTGAAATTTCTAAAAACATTTTCCTTACATAAAATATCGTAGAGCTTATTAATAATCCTAAAGTATAAAACTATAGACAATTTTGTATGCTAGATGGATTAAGAGGATTGTTTTCATATGACATTAGGACATATGTGTGAAGTGAATATTGTAAAAACCTTATCTACATGTATCATGTATATTCATGTACATGTTAATTATTTGTTATTAAAGATACTTGCACATGAATTCTGCAGGTGTTGTAGGTGGTACGACTTCTAAAAAGACTATTGTTTTTAACATGATCATTCAACAACTTCATGATCATAATGTCATTATTGTTCATCAAGTAAGTCTCATATTTCTTTCAAGTTTTTGACTAAAATCTGGTTTTTCTGTTTATGGAAATGTGGAAGATATATTTCGTGCCTAGTTTCCTTACTGCTTGTTGTTTGATAGAAGATATGCTTGCTAACCTCTTGACAACTTCTAATGATTTGACATAAAGTTGCTTTATTTTTCTATCCATATAGTCAATACAATTGTTTCCATATGTGTTTTGGTGTTGATGCTTCCATTTCTATGATGACAAAGTACCCGAGAAAGGTAGACGACAATACTTGTCATTCATCAATTTGTTGAAAGATATTCATGTCAGATGTTTAAGATATAGTACCTTATAGAAACAATGAATGTTCAGACCCCATGGTGACAACAACTAGGAGACTTTGAAATGATATCCTATACCTTCATGGTATTTTTAAGAGAGATGGGGGAAGCATGATAACTTCGAAGGGGGGAAAAGGAATGACAATCATTTTTTCAAGATATTAATTTTATTCATATGAAGTATACCCACAGGTTATTGATGGGGCAAGCCATGGAGCCCTTTAAGGATTATTGACCAAATATGTAAATTTGTTTTACATATGTCTCATAATGGATATTATTACACATTTATTTTTGTTGGAAGTGGTTCGCGAAGCACACCTTGAGGTTGAGGGTTGCATTGCATAACACAAAATTCATTTCACTTAGGTGCCAGGTTTGAGGGGTAGCCTTTTCACCAAAATTGTTCAGGTCTTCAACTCATATTCATCTCTTTGGGACTCATACCATTTGAGTGTGGAAAACCACAACAAGAATGTAAACATGGTGGATGGCTTACTACTACATCGACCTTACCAATGAACCAAGGCCCCCTTAGTGAATCCATTGTTATTTTTATGCAAACATTATGTGTTTCATGTTGATGCTTGAATTTCATTTGTGGATGTTTCTTTGTAATTCCTATTGCACACACACATAAAATAAAATAAGCAATGTGTTTTAAGAACCAAACCTTGGAAGAGTCACTAACCAAGTTTAGATTTCATGCTGATTAATTTTGGAACCAAAGCATTGGTTTCCAAACCTACAACATTGGAAAGTTGTGAGAAACATATTGATGGTTTGGAAATACAACAATTATCTACTATTGGAGAAGAACCCTTGGAGGTTGAGTTACTAGGTTATCAAATATCGAGGAGAATTATGATTTAATTCCCATGTGAAGCAAGGAGGAAATCATTTCCAAAAAGAATTCAATATATTGAATGATAGGTTCATCAACTATAGAGTAATTTCATAGGCTCGCAATGTTTTGTGTGAAAGAAAAAAATATTTTAGTTAATTCAATGATGTCTAAGATAAGCATGTTCCATCCTTGTGAGAGAGAAAATAATCTCTATCCCAAGTGTATGGTTAAATCCCCTAAGCGTCAATTCTATTAGAAACAACACTTCAATTGGCCAACAATTGATATTGGGTGTAGCCAATCCTTTCAAAATAAATGTCAAGGTGGAAAACATATTTAATAGCAGACTTGATGCAAATAAATTGAACAATTGGCTTAGATATCTGATTGCCTTCTTTGAGATGTAAGGGTACATACACTTTCACAACAACACTTGATGTCGACAACCTTGAGGTTCCGCAAGCACAAACATGTGTAATATCACCATTGAAGATGACTTTGGTAATAGAAAGGGCAGAAAGGGATAATGAATACTTCCATTTTTCTTTTCCGCCATGTGGATTTTGTAATTTGGGCCCTAGTTGCCATTTCTTACTTATGGGGCATGAATTTTCCACTGGGAACAAGTTTCCATTATGTATTTATACACATGATGCCACATTTTCTAATTAAATGTACGTTTCACATATATCCTATTGTCGTGGCCTATTGGACCACCGACTCTGCAACTAGAAAGACACAAAAACCGGAACCTGGGGGGTTCAGTCCATTGTTGGGGTTGGTTGTCCATGAATAGTGTATACTTGGGTGAACCTTTGGTTGCACATCGGACATATAGCATTCCATGGAGCATCCAAGAGCACCTCGAACAAGATGTTCATTCTTTGGTTGATGACATTCTGAGAGTGTACATGGTCCTCCTTCTTTTTCCTGATCTCGAAGAGGATTTGGAGGTTCTCCTCTACAAGATGGTTGGAAAAGTGGTGAGGGTGATCCTCCTCCTCCTTGCCAATTCTTTGTCTACCTCTACATTGAAATCCCTTCATGTACCTATAAGGTTTTCTAGCTGCCAACTTGGAGGAATTTTCTCATCCACCTTGCAACTCCCATCTCCATAGTACTTGTCACCTAGCCTGATCCGAGGTAAGTTAGATTCTAAAGAAAGAGGTCTTAGTATGGCATAATCAAAATAAAATTTACATATCCTTACTTATCTTGGTTAAGGTTTAATGATTACGGAATAAGTGTGAGTCATATATCTTTTTATAAGCACTAGTAGCCTTATCTATCCCATCACTAAGATCTACATGTTTGATTAGTGTATTGCTTATAGTTACCTTAGAAAGTAGTTTAAAAAGTGTATAACATTATGTAAGTACTTATGGTGATTTGAGTGTAATAATCACATTCCAATAAGATGAACTAGTAAATTTATACTATTATCCACAACTAGTAGTGATACTATTGTAGTATAAAAACATTGTATTCAGCTGAGCAATGACATTGTAAAGTAATATGGTATATACAATAAGTTGATTCTCATTATGTAGATTACATTGCACTGATTTCACACATTGACAAAAGATTATATCGTGTTTATTGGTTTAGCTATTTCTTATGGAAACTAACATAGGTTAATCACACATACTACTTACTATTCATAGGGATTAGCTTATCTATGTTGAAAGTTGTTTATCTTTATCATATTTCTTTGATTTGACTTGTATTGAACTCTCTACTCTCATTGAATTATGAGCTTAATACTCATGATATATTTGATACAAGATTGTTATAGGTATGTAGTGTATGTACTATTAAATCTCTACACTACATGTTCTATGATCCTTACTCATCAATTACATATCATATCTTATGCCATTACTTATCTTGAATATGTGATTTCTCTTATTCATACCCCATTGATCAGTATCATATCATATGATTTCCTTTACTTCCATAGGTTGTCTTGCAATCTATAACCTTAACTGACTCAATTTGGGTGTATACTAGATAAAACAACTAACTTAGTAGTACGGTCACTACTTTGTCAACTAGTCATGGAGTATACCATGTATCTTCCATAATCAATACACCCATATCAAGAGTGCATACCCAAATTTTCACTGGTGTAAATACCCCATATCTAGAGTGCATATCTATACAAGTTTTTGCCGACATATTTTAGGTATACAATGGGGAATGCTGGAAAATCTTGTTAATATTTTTTGAGAATATTTTTTAAATAGGAACTACAATAATTTAGCTTATTTTTGCAAAGAGGAAGTATTTTTTGCTAGTAGGTTTTGGTGTTTGCTATTATATTGATGATGTCTTAGTGGTTCTTTTATCATTGTCATTAGAAACATTTTAGGGTGGGGTTACTAATATTAAATGACTTCATTTATACATGAACTAGGTTATAGTCATATAATGACGATGATAGTTAAGATGATCATGATGGTGTTGGCCCTTGACCGAGTTTTGGGAGATTCTTGGTCATGTTGGCCTATTTTGGGACTTTGACAGCCTGTCGAAGATGGAGTGCAAGACGAAGCAGATATCATGGGATCTCGGCCCCTTTTTGGGTCCTTTTTTGGGATTTGGGAATATGTAATGGGAATGGGATGTCGGCCCATGGGTTTACCCATGTTTAGGCCTATTTTGTATGTATAAATAGAAGGCTAGGCAATGTAAGAAGTAGTTGAATAGTGCACAAGAGTCATGAAAGTTAGTTAAGTGCTAAGAGTTGGATCTATGTGATCAAGAATTGTAAGACTTCTTACGTACTGTATGAGACTTGCAGAGCTAACTGCAAGTCATTGTAAGAGACTATGAAGGCTTTGTGCTGCAACGCAAGGAAGGAGGACCTAATGAGCTGCACAGATCTCCTATCCTATGCGGAGTAAGGGTTTTGTGGCTCTGTGCATGTAGATGATTGATTGAAGCTAATACAGAAGAAGAGTTGGTGGACGTAGCCCCAGGGTGGGGGTGAACCACGTAAATACAATGTTATTCTGCTTTGTGTGATGTTCTGATGCATTTATGTGTTATTTGATAAGTGCTTGATAGAGATAGATAGATAGGTCTATTTATTCTTTGTGCTTATGATGAATCTGTATGTTAGATCTTATATAGGTGAATGTTCTTAGTGCTTAAATATGCTAGATCTGATCCATTTCTTTATGCTAAGTGCTTAAATACATTAGATCAGGGTGAATGTTGCGGTGCTTTGTTTTATCTGTGAAGTAGATATTAGGTAAATAATGATGAACTAACGATTCTAAGTTCTCGATTAAGTGTTATAATCATAGATCTATGTCCCAGCTAAGGTTGCAGACACCTGAGTCCTGCAACCACCCCTGCCTCTACCTCAGGTGAGACTTCATCTGCTTCACATGTGTTGCCAAAAGGGCTGGCAGTTAGGGTTTTGTTGGTGTGTTGTTGTAGCTTTGAACCCTAGTGTTGAAGGAAAATCTCCCTGCAGACAGGTAGATCTCCTTTTGAGAGCTAGACTCTTAACTCTTAAGACAGAAGACGCTTAACGTGGACATTGACTTCCTTTCATATCTATACAAACTAATACATGAGGAGGAAGGAGAAAAGAAGTACCTTTTACCGGAATTTTTCCTTGCATGCTCCGAGATGAGCTCTAATCTTTCTCTCCTCGATGAGCCCTGTAGACAAACAATAGTATCACCGCTTCCTACTCTATTGATATTAGCTTGAAAATAGATCTATCTATTGGCGACAAGTTCATGTAAGATCAAACACAAACTAGAAATAAATAGGCCAAGCGTGTCATATTAATGAGAACAATGACAGCAGTAACTTACAACCGTAGATGCGAATGCGACAACTTCGTCAAGTCCCCTTTGTCTAACCCTTGCTCAAAAGATCCACGACCTAGATGATAGAAGCTTCACTGATTACTCTCCTCCAGTTCACTGTGTGTTTCCTATGAGATCATAGGTTTCATGCTCGCAATTCTTCCCCCTTTCCACCATCATAGAGCCTGCTTATATAGGTTTAGAGAGGCCTAACCTCTTGAGGTATCTTTAGGGTAAGTTGAGGAATTCCTTCCTTAGATCAGGGATCTTCTCCTAATATCATGGTTGAACCACGAATTTGAAAGCAATTGCCTTCCAAACTTGAAAGATCCTCCCCTTATTCTCCTCAACATATCAACAACTTCCCAGATTAGACAGCGCTCTCTCAAAAGGGTCATCAGGGCGCTATAGTGATCCCTAATAGGCTCAAGGGGAGCACCAGTGCTTCAAATATTTTTATCACTCCTTCAGAGGGGTGGTTTAGTGTTATAACGCTCCCTAGCACCTTATAGGGGAGCGCCAACGCTCCTAAGGGTGATGTAGGGGAGCGCTCCCTTCTAAAACTCTAGTTTGAGAGCTCCTTTCAGGTGGCAAGAGATACCTGACTTCAGTTAGCCATTCTCTTTCTTCAAATTAGGTGTTTGAGGTATTCTAAGTGTCTCCTTAGTGTCGTCATCGTGGCAATATTCTTTGTTTGACGTTTGCAACACTTGTGAACAACATGCGACACTTGCGATAGTTGTGAGGAACATGCGACACTTACGACACTTATCAAAGCGAGTAATGTTGATGTGTAACAGATTTCCCCCCAAAGCATGAAGTTAGAAGATGAGAACTGATAACTGAAATGCTTTGTAGACTTTCAAGCAAGGATATAGACTCGGAGAACCTGATGGAAGCTACACACAAAACATCCAAAAAATATCATGACATGTTTCAAAACCCAAGGCAGGCATACCTATGCTTGGGTGATCAAGACTTGCAAGATATGGCTATCATAAAATACACTGTGGATCCATAATTGTATTGATGAAAAGGTATAGCCACCGAGGATACAATATGGATCTATACTCTGATGACTTGGATTGATCGTAGCCATGAAGAATACATAGTGGATCTATGAGATGACAAGACATAGCCATGACCAATACAAAGTGGATCTATGTAACAGTGTATGTATCAGTTGTCCAAGAGAAACTCCTTCGCAACCTGGGAAAAGTACATATCAAAGTGATCACTCGACCCAGGGTCTTCTTACCGATCCCAATGTGGTACGAATCTAACCATCTGAATAGATGTCATGATGTCAAACATGGCAGAAACCACTTGATTACCGGTCAATGGTGTAAACCGTTAACAAGTGCGAGGGAGATCATGATTAATGTCAATGATTCCCAAGGTACCCTAGTACATTCCAACGAATGTGAATGGATGAGTTGGAGTTGAACATCCGTGGAATCATCCAATCAGAGGTCAATGATGTAAACCTATTGTCGAATGTGAGGAGGTCTGCCATTGAGGCATGCAGGTTCCAAAGTACTAACTGGTTTCTAAGCCTAATTCCTGGATAATGTGTTGAGGTCGACAGGAATAGGCTCGTCGAAGGAGGGCCTTGATGTATCCCCCATCAATGAAATGAATCGGACATAGAGATGTAATTGGTAGATCAAATGAACATGGACTGACATGGGTTTTGAGACGAGATATTTGTGATGGCTGACTCTAGAGGCGGATACTTCCCTTGAACACTGAGCCACAACAGCAAAAACATGACATGGACCAAAACTTGATGATGCAGTGGATGTTGTGACTTACGTCAACTGACCCAAAGGAGTGAAAGAAACTCAAAGGATTGGTTCAATGCAGAGGTTCAGTGGATTATAATGCATGCAGATGACAAAGTGTCATGTTCAAGGGTAACTCTAAGAATTACTTGGTAATGTTCTCAAGAGACTGCTTGGCTTGCTTCCTTCAAATTTTCCCCCATCCAGATAGACGAGTACCGCTTTTTTATTTAATGAGATCGAGGAGGATAACACATGCTCGATATAACTCACCTTCGGTAAGTTCCTCTTCCTTTGTTTAACAAACTGGAAGAAGTAAGGGTTCGGTCCCGTATGGGCCTGTCGATGTGTGTTTTAGCAAGTCCAAAGATAGAAAACTCGAAGGTTTTTCATGATTATAGAGTCTGGAAAAACACTTAAAAGAGAAATATCTCAATTCCTTTTTCGTACAGTTAGTCTCATGAGGCCGAAAAAGAGATAAACTACCACTCGAAAGATGCCCTTTCGAACCTTTTAACGAGCGTGAAAGGAAGCAAGATCACTCGACAATCTTTTCATGTTTAGAGAGTCTGAAAAGAGTTTAAAGATGACTCCAGGGGGTTCCTTTTTCGTGTGTCCATGCGGGTCCGAAAAAGAGATAAAATTCTACCTGGTGCGTTCTCATATTTTCGAGCTTGAAAACGAACTAAGACTATGCTCATGGATGTGACAAGGTAAACAAACGATCAGAACTGCCTGAAAACCTGTAGTGTCAAAACTGCAATCCAGAGGTTTAGTGAAGCCATTATATTGTCAGAGAAACCCATAAATAACTATACCTTATAAAAAATGGAAATTTATAAATAGTACTACAAGAAAAATCTTCATTTACCATTTCATTTTGCATAAGGATTTGTAGCAATGGAGATTCTCATTTTGGAGGTCGATCTTGTTTCACTTGATACCGGAGCTATGGTTGATCGTTTCTCTTGTCGTTTGGACCAGGTAGATATTCATCTCCCCTTCTTTCAATTACATGGTTTAAAATTCATTTTCATAGCAATATTAAATTAAACAATGAAGCCCTAGGTCGCTCCAAAAAAGATCAAATTGGCCTCTATTAAAAAACGATGGAAAAAAAAAACATTCTTCTGCAAAAACGTGTTTAGAATATGATAGCAAAGATGCCAATGCCTTGACACTTGGGTGGATGGGTCATTTTTGTCAAAGAATCCATAAAAACCTCAAACATATTCCCACGCAGCCATTGATGGAAATTGTTTTAATTTTAAATGTTTTATTGCTGCGCAAGGGTTATTGAGTAATGAGAAGAGGGAATGGTCCTTTTTGAATAGTGTGGGCATTAGATTTCATGTTTTTTAAATTGCTTAAGAAATTGTCGAAATTGCTGAAAAATCGAATAATGAAATTCTTTGTTTTTCCGTTTGTAGTTGATTTCGGTGACCATGATCAAGTTAAAAGAACGAGAGCATGAGATTGATGACTTGGCTACATTTCGGAGTCCTCGCACGTGGGCCGCATTGAGAGCTTGTGGCTTACTGAAATTCCTCAAATTGCAAAAAATGAAGAAGGAGATTCTATTGCTTGAGCACATAATCAGCTTGTGGGATGTCGCGGAGCAAGGGTTCCGGATTGGAGCACAGCTTCTAACCATTGAGTTGGAAGACGTATATTTCTTGACTGGCCTCTCAAAAAGAGGGGTTCCTATATATTTTTTCGGACAGAGGGCGCTTCCTAAGCAAGTGGGTGTGTATCTAGCACGTCATTGTGTCCCAGGAGCAAGACTGGTTGGGGGTAGAATCCCTATCAAGGATATTCGAGAGTTACCCCTCTGGTCCATTTTGTTTTCCATCACGAACGTGACGGGAAGTACCGACGCACATTTGGCGTCGAGATTGTAGGTAGCTTATGGCGTACAGTGTTTGGAGCCAACACTGTTTAACTGGAGCGCAGGGTTCCTTAGGAATGTGAAGGAACAAGTTTCGTGGTGTAGGATGGGGTAGAAACAGTTCGGATACGGCTCTTTCTTGGTCTTATTTTTCTTAGAGCGCATCCCCCAGATGCATCCTCAGATAGCATTGGCGATATGACCGGTGGAAGAACCACGGATGGAACGGTGGACTAGTCTATCTCCGATACTAGTAGCAGAGTCAGAGTTCCATTTCACCGGTGACTTCTTTGCTTGGCTGAGACGCCAGTATCTTTGGATCAAAGACTTCCCATATGCCGAGGTGAAATTTCGCGGGAGCATGGATTTGATTTTACCCACGGGGGAAGATTGGGATGCGTCAGGTGAGAGACTAAGCAATACCTTGTCTAGTTTTTGTTTTTTAAGTTTTTGATGTATATATTTTTTTGGGTACGTAGAAGTGTTTTTAATGGATGTATTGTTTTCAACATGCAGACAAGGGGGCAGTGCACCCGGCTAAGATACCGATACCAGGACGTCGTGGGGGTGCTCCAGTTGCAGCAGATCCAGGGGCACCAGTGATAGGTCTCCGGGAGATTGAAAGAAACCTTCAAGGCCTCGCGATGGGCATTCCTCCTTTACGGAGGGGAGAAGTGCCTTTACATCTGCAGAGGCACATATTGGGAGTACCAAAGAATGTTAATTCTCTACTGAGATGCGTAGTCCGCGCAGTGATATGTTACTCTCAGCACAATGCAGTGCAGGGAGATTAGAGTCTCTCTGGTGATTGTATTTTTTGTATGGTTTGTCATACAATATTGTATGGGTGTAAAGACCCAACATTTTGCTCTTCTACATACTTTTTTGATGTAATCAAAACATTTTCAGTCACGCTATGTATATATATACAGTTCTGAGTTTTTTACAATGCCAAAACATTTGTACATGATGATGCCTTTAATGGTGTTTTAATTTACATGTGATGTACAATTTGTTTTCCTTTATGAAATCTTATCTATGGGCGAGATACCGATCCATGATGTAATTAGCTAACAAATCCAAAACACTGTTGAGTTCTCTTGGAATATGTCTGTATTCAATGTAATCAAACATTCGTTCGAGACGACGAACTTGTAGGTGGAGACATAGCAGGATAGGATTACGAATAGCGTAGATTCGATTGAGTTGATAGACCACGAGTTGGGAGTCTAAGTAAACAATGATACAAGAGATACCTAGGGAGGAGGCTTGGGTCAAAAGTCCAATGACAGCATGATATTCTACCATGTTATTAGTTGTTGGTCCTAAGAAAATACCTCTTGAACTCACCACCTCGTCAAATCGGTAAATGACCCATGTTGCCGAAGCAATATTCCGAGTGTGTTGACTAGCGCCATCCACAAACTCGACAAAGATAGGAAAGGAAGACATCATCTGCGCATGAAAACACAAGGAACATTTATGAGTGGCAAAGGTAAAGTCTCGAGCACGTGAAATAAACAGACACACCAAACTAAAATACAATAATGTACAAAATACACATGCTAGGTGATCTAGGCATAGTAATTTTTTAAGGTAAAGCCCATTCCAGGGCTCTCCTAGGGAAATTCCATGATAATCGACTAACTCGTAGGTGCCTCTGTGCAGAACATGTTTCACAATTTAAGGGCCATGCCACAGAGGTTCTAACTTAACTGTCCCTAATTTGTCATGAGCCTGGTCATAGATGAGGACTAGGTCTCCTTCTGCAAAAGTCGGAGGATGGACGGATTTGTCGTATTGATTTTTTATCCATTTCTGATGTGCCTCGTTAACGAGAGTGGCATCATGATGTGTTTCATCCAGTTTGGATAGATATAAGAAACGTTCTTCCTCGGAAGAAGTATGTGGTAGGAGTTCTACTTTAAGTTTCAGAGATGGAATCTCACACTCGATTGGTAAAACGGCTTCGATGCCATATATCAACTGGAAAGGAGTAAATCCAGTTGTGGTTTTCATGAAAGTACGGTAAGCCTAGAGAGAAGAGAAAAGTTGTATATGCCAGGATGTCTTGTTTGTCCCTACCATGCATTGAATCATGGTTTTGAGGACTTTGTTGATGGCCTCAACTTGTCCGTTGGCCTGAGGATAGTATGGGAATGAGTTTTCATGGTGAAAACCCAACTTGGCATGCAATTCACTCATCATCTAGTTCTTAAAGTGTGCACTGTGATCAGTGACAATGGCGTGTGGTACACCAAAATGAGTTATGATGTGGTTAAAAACAAACAGAGTTGCGGTACGAACATCATTCAGAAAGGTAGGCATAGCCTCGGCCCATTTGGTAAAGTAATCGATGACAATGATTATATAACCGTGCCCCCCGACTGAGGTAGGCTTACATTGCATAAAATCGATACCCCACTTTGCAAAGGGGTCGATGGCGATAACAGGGTGCAGCGTCGTAGGGTGGGTTCATGCATTGTTGTTGAAAACTTGGCAGGGTGGGCATTTTTTTACTGCCTCAATACAATCTTTGAAAATCAAGGGCCAAAAATAGCCGGCACGTAGGATTTTTTGGGTTGTGGCCATCCCAGAAAGGTGACCGCCACATGCGCCAAGGTGACAATCGTTCAGAACACGTTCAGCCTCTGCATGAATCAAACATCGTCGAAGGATAGTATCAATACCACAGCAATACAAGGTGTCATCGACGATAATATAACGATGAGAATGGTGGTGAATATGATGATGCTCTTCACAGGAAGTGTTAGGCTGAAAGCGTTGGGTTTGGAGGTAAAGGAGGATGTCTCTGTACCAAGGATCAGATGTGTTGATGAGGAAAAGAGTTTCATCGGGGAGAGAATCTCTAGGTTCGATGTCTTCATCAGCATGGGGGAGATCGCAGATAAGCTCCGCAAACACCAGGGACTTTTTGGCTTTGGACTTCATGAATTCAAGATCGAATTCCTGAAGGATGATGATCCATTTAGAGTATTTTCCCCCGAGCACTTGTCGTGTCAAGATGTGGTACATGGGGTTTGAGTCTGCAATCATCGTGGTGGTGTGTAGTAATATGTAATGGCGACATCTCTGGACAGCGATGACGACTGCCAGAGCCAGTTTCTCTACATGTGAATATCGAAGTTCAGGTCCAGATAGACTCTTGCTTAGGTAATATATCACATGTTCCTCACCGTTGGGGTCCTCTTGAACTAACACCATTGCAATAGTGGAAGTGGAGGCAGCTAAGTAAAGGATGTAGTCCTTTGTATACTCTGGAGGGTACAACAAAGGTGCGTGGGTCAAGGCATGCTTGAGAGCATCAAATGACTGTTGAGCGATGTCATCCTAGATGAAAGGGGTGTTTTTCTGCAGTAACCGCATGAATCCTTTAGTTATCTCAGCGTAGTTACAAATGAAACGGCAAAGGAAGTTTTATTTTCCTTGCAAACTTTGGAGTTGGGTCAAATTAGCAGGTGGAGGTAAGGCTAGAATAGCCTTAATCTTTAAAGGATCCACCCGGATCCCATATTTAGAGACTACAAAACCAAGGAGTCGACCGGATTCAACAGCAAAAATACACTTATGTGGGTTCAAGCGGATACAGTAGAACCGACATCGAAGAAAAATAGTCCATAAGTGATGAACGTGATCTGATCGATTGGATGAGTGGGCAGGTAAGTCGTTGAGGTAAGGTTCTGCGATATGCTTGATATCGTGGAAAGCGTATGACATGGCCCGTTGGAAAGTAGCACCAGCATTTTTTAGACCAGAAGATAGTTTTTGATAGGCGAAGGTTCCCCATGGGCAGATAAAGGCTGTCTTATGTTGATCAACAGGTAAAATTTCAATCTGGTTATACTCGAAGAAGCCATCCATGAAAGAGAAGATTACGCTCCCAGCGCAATTATCAATGATTTGGTCGATGAAGGGCGTAGGATAGTTGTCCTTTGGACAAGCTTTATTGAGATCTTGATAGTCAACACAGACACGGATGGTCCCCTATTTTTTGGCAACCGGAACAAGGTTGGAGACCCATTCTGTCAAAGGGATAGGATAGATAAAGCCAGATTTTAAAAGTTTCTCAACTTCTGCCTTTATAGCTACGATTTTCTTGTGATGAACTGGGCGAAGTTTCTGTCGAACAGGTTTCACACCAGGGTAAGTCTTGATTTCATGCACGACGATCGAAGGGTCGATCCCTGGCATTTCCTCGTAGCTCCAAGCGAAGACATCGTGGAATTCTTTAAACAGAGCAGTATAAGATACCACTTCTTCGGGTGTGCAATTAGCACCAAGGTTAATGTTTTCCACAACGCCTTCTTTGATTGAAATGTCGATAATGATCGTAGTAGAGATATTACCCATATTCCCCTCAAAAAGAGTATCTTGTGTGAGGATGGGAGATTGTGGAGCATCGGTAACATCAGGAGGGGAGACAGAGTGTATGTCTTTGTGGATTTCTTCCAAAGGTGGAAGAAAAGAGGATCGATGATGGTTATCATCCCAAGGTATGTCGTCAATGCTAAGCATTTCCATAATAGATTCATCAGAAGGGAAAATTTGGGAAATGTAATCGATTGTAGACGATAGGGAATCCAACCACAAGGGCATCGAGTAAGCATCGAGTGCCAATAAATGTGGGTTTTCCAGAGAGGGAGAGGAATATTGAATAGCTACGTATGAGGCCTCAGCTGGGCTAAGTGGCATGGTGTCACCTAGCACATCGAATTNTATTGACGGTGGAAATATGATGCGCGGTGGGTGGAAGTGGTGTAGGGAAGGTACCCATAAGGCTAGAGTCTTTCAATAAGACAACACCAATGCTTTCATACGTAACTGGGTGGTCTCCCAAAAAAGGGATGTTGTTGGTGATAGGGGCACAAGCGTCAGGTGTACAGAAATCTAGTTGATCAATAATGACAATTTTACCTTGATGGGGGAATTGTACACATCGAAACATCGACGAAGTGACGACAGTCATGGCATAGAACCAACTTCTTCCAAGTAGTAGGTTGTAATCAAGGGGGGCATCGACCACCTCGACATCAACAGTAATAGTTTTTCCGCCCAACTGAATGGCTAAGGATTGTAACAGTCCGTGAGGATGAAAACCTCGCCCATCGAAAGCGCGTAACATCATAGGGGATTTTTTAAGGGCGGGTAATTTTAAGCCTTTCCAAAAAGCTAAAGACATGACACAAGTAGAGGTTCCCTCATCCAAGATAGTTCGGTGGATTTGCTGATTGTGAACAACAACATCGATCTGGAAAGCTAGTTGGTGGGAGAGCCGAGGTTGATGATCATCCAGATTAAACGTGAGGTTATTAGATGACTCAAGATAGAAAGCACCGATGGAAGCTAATAGCATTCTACGTTGGCTGGGACAGTGTTGTAGAACTTCCAAAGAAGACATAGCACATAGTGCTTGAGCCAAATCTTCAACAATGTTGTAGTTTTGGGCATCCCACGAACTAGGATTAAAGGTGGATTTCTAGATAGTGCTCTTAGGAGGGCGTAAAATGGAGTCGAACGAAGGTTTCTCAATCTGAAGTGGCCCGGACGGAGGGCTAGCAGACGAAGGACTAACGGCAGATGGTAATGGGTCCGGTAAGGAAACGTTAGTAGTCTTCAACTTATCAGGTTTAATCGGTGTGTCATATACCATAGTGCGAGTGGTCAGATTAATCCCGTTAAACATGTAAATGTGGGCACTTGTTGAGGCCTCATAATGGGGTTGGTTGGAACTGCCCCCTGGAGTGGGGGTTTGAGCAACCAAAGATTGTTGTTGTGGAAAAGGCTGAGTAAGCACAGCGGGTTGTGAATTTCCCTTAAAGATATTAGCCACTTCATCACGATGTGGACAGTCTCAGGTGTAGTGATCATCACCACAAATGAGACATGGGAATTTTGATTTTCGTTGTGGTTGTTTTCCGGTAGCTAGGGTTTGCTGTTGATTTTTTGGTTGTTCATTGTTGTTGGTTTTCTTTGGTTTATTTCGTGCTTTCTTCTTGCCTCCAGGTTGTTGTGAAGGGATTGATTGGACCGCATTCACCTCAGAGACCTGAGTTTGAGGGGAGGTAGAAGAGGGTGCAGTCAAACTGGGAGTAGGCGTCGAAGTGGATCGTTGGGTTGTTCCAGTCGACTAGGAAGTAGATTGGGTTTTGACGGAGACAATAACTCCATCCGCGTGTGAGGTAGACGATGGTTTGGACAGATCATTAGTGGCACAGGTATCATTTGGTATGAACTCGTACAGAGTACCAGATTGTGAATAAACCAAATCTAAGTACTAAGCGCGAGCAATAGCTTCTTCCTCGGTGACTACACCACCCATGGCAACATCACGAGCGATCTGGGGTAACAGTGATTTGGTGAACCATTCTGCTAATAATTGGTCAGGAATGACTGCTTTGATTAGCCTTCGTCGTCGTCTCCATTCATGAATATGATCAGAGATATGTACGGAGGTTGTCTGACGAAGGTAGGTCAATAGTTTAGTACCCGTCTCATATCGAATGGGTAGTTGAAAGTGTGTGAGGAAGGACATGGCAAGGGAGTTGAAATCGTGAAAAGAAGCGCATGGTAGTTCAATATACCACTTTGTTGCAGAACCCATAAGCATTCATTGGAAAAGACACAAATGTATAGAATCGTCCATGAGGGAGTTGGATGAACACCACAAATGGAACGTCATCACGTGGTTGTTTGGGTCTTCTCCGAAGTTTCCGTCGAATTTTGGAATATCAGAAGGAAGTTTAGCTGGAATAGCTGGCCAAACCGGAGAATGAAAAATAGGATCATTCGTTAACCAAGACAAGTCTGGAAGGTCCAGAGTTGCTAGGAAAGGTAGTTGTCGGTTAACCTGTGGGTAATACTGGTGTGTCATAGGGACACCAGTAGGACCATACACTGGGTTATGCGGATAATTGTAACTAGTGGGCCCTCTTGTATAAGGTTGGTGTTGACCAGGGTACACAGAATTTGAGGCGTTTTGAGAAACATGTGCGAGCGAAGGATAATCGGATGGGTTTTGAGGATTATAAGCCGAATTAGGCGTTTTTCCATAAGGAGGATGAGTCCCTTGAGAGGGAAGAGGTTGTTGTGAAGCTTTCGGATTGTGTCCCGCCGAGAATTGTGGATTTCCAGGAAAAGGGATGTTCCACGGATTGGGTGTGGCGGACACATTTTGTCTGTACAATTGATGGTAGGCTCCGGACTGAGGCTGCCCCCCAGCATGAGGGGGTCCTCCAAATGGAAATTGTCCTCCGGTGGGAGGATGCCCCCCAGCTTGTGGTAGAGTCCAGAATTTGAGAACCAGACGTAAATGACTGACCGGTACCGTTGAACAGATTAAGACCACCAAAACCAGTCCCTTTGGGTTGTTGGATAGGTATGGAACTTCCCAACATAACTTGGATAGTAGTGGTAGCAGAAAAATTCAGTGCTTTGTACCCAAAAGGGAGTGATGATGAAGGTCTAGGTGTTACTGGTGTGCCAATTGCAGCTTGGCTAACCACCGCATTACCGGCGGGAATAGTCGGAATGTGAGGGACCATTGTAGAGTGAGTCATCTGGAGAGAAAAAGTGGACCTTGGGCCAACAGAAGATGTGTTTGGACCAACGGACGGTGTGGCTGAAAAAATAGTAGTATCGATAAAATGGTTTAAAGGTACGGTGTAGGTGATAGGTGCGTCGGCACCTATTCCTATTCCATAAAGATCCCGCACCATGCGCAGTGGACTTCGAACAATGTCTGCGGTCCAAAAGGGGTCATCGACTAAAGGGTTTGAATGAGGCCCAATTGAAATGTCGGAAGCATTGACGATGACAAATTCACCAACTGAATTCAGTTGGAGAACACATCGCTCATATCCCTCCGGAATGCGGAAAGCTTCCGGAGACTCTGAAACAATTTGAAAATTCTCTAAAGGAGTGGGAACTTCTTCTTGGGAGGTTATAGTGTCGTGAAACTCGCTCTGTTGAGGAGATTCCTCCATAGAATGAGGGGGTAAAGGGGTATTCCCTTCCATATTTTCTAGAGGAATTCCCTGTAGCCTTCGCGAATGGTGTGGAGGGTTGATGTTGGCGAAAAAGAGTCGGCAGAAAAGATCTATGGCCAACTACCGAAAATAAATAGCATACGCTAAATAGAATCTAGGAATCACAACCAAACAAACAGGACCTTCTCTTGATGATCGTACTAGTTGGTGATGAAATCCAACGTCGCATGATCAATTCAAGAAGGGGTGGGGATATGGTGGAACAGTTACAATGGCGAACTTCTTCACGGACTTACGCCTTGGTGCAAGCTTCCACATAGTAATTGTGGATTTACCCTCCAAGGAGATCGAGTGAGTTTGACCAATGTCTACTCCAGGTACAGTGAGACTTCCCTTCACCATCACCTTGTGTAAGACCCTAAATATTATGGCCGCTAAGGTTACCAATTTGCAGTCAGCCCCTGGGTGGGTACAGTCGACAGTCCAGTCCGAACGTACAGACAGGGTATCTAGCCTGAAATCAACTTGAAAGGCTTCCACTCAACATTGTGGGTATACCTTTAAGCAATCCCCATAATACGATCCGACCACTATAATCAGTCAAACCACAGAGGGATAACCTCCATAGCTTTCTGAATGCGACCTCGTGCGTAACCCCTGTGTGAGAGGGGGATCCCAGGTAGACTTATACGACAATTAGATTTGACTCTCCCTAGCTTAGGATTCTATTGTTTGTTTTGGAAACTTTGGAGAGTTATGCTCACGGCCTAATCCAAAGTACTAGTCCTAGTCTACTGTTGGTGGAGGATCCTAGAAAAGAAAATGTTCTAGATAGTTTTTAATTAACGTTCATTTTATAGTTTTTCTTTACTCAAAAGGGGTGCATGGAAGTGAAACGGATGGTATGATGACTCAATCCCCCAAAAAAAATGCATCAAAGATGATAAGCAGTCATTTGTTTTCGATGAATATCTATTTAAGGGAGAGAGAGAGAGTTCTTTTCACTAACAAGCACTAAGAAAGAATGTCCTCAAACAAATTTTATTCAATCAAATCCGATGTGGTGCTAAAAATTTTGGAAATGCCTTCTAACATGAAAAATCAATCATGAAGATGTCTCTTTATTGTTTGTGTGCAAATAATGATTAATTTGAAACAATATTCTTCCTGCCAATTATCCTTTTGGATCAAGGAAACTTAGAAAAACACAAGCAGGTTTCGTATAAACAATACACCCTCTTGTTGTGATAAAAAACAAGGAGCAAAAGAAAAGAAAAACAAAGAAAATCAAGAATTTCACACCAAAATAAATGTTTAAGAATGATGACTTCAACTAAAACCAAATGAAGAGATTCGCAGACTCCTGATGTCCTTCACCAGAGTTTTTCGCTCAGTCAAAAAGGAGAGAAAGACAGTGCATTGGTTTCAAACTCCAAATAGCATAAAAACTCGAAAATAATGAAGAAGGCTACAAAATCTAAACAGCAAGGTATTTTCTCCTCAGAAGGAAGGATGTCAAAGTTGAATGGGAAGAAGCATTGGCTCACACAGAGGATCAGCAAGTGAAAACACAGAAGTTAGACTCTGAAAAAACAATTCTGGAGAGGTTTTTGGCCAAAAAAGGGTTGGCGCTCTGGTGTAAAGGGAACCAAGAATTATAGCGCTCTGTCTAATATAGTTAGGGAGAATTGGCACTCTGTTAACACATTCACAGGGGCGCCAAGCTTGAAAATCTCTAAAAATGTCAAAAAATCCAAAAAATGCAGTCTAGTCTGGTAATCAAGCTGAGTGTGATGGGGTAGGGAGTCAATCAGCTCATGAAATCAATCAAAAAGGGGTGAACCAGGTCTAAAAACAATCAAGGGGTAAGACAAGGTCTATGAGGAGAAATCAAAACCAAAAAGTTTCGATTCGATCTTCCCTAGTGGAGTCGCCAGTTTCTGTTGAAGGAAAATCTCCCTACGGACAGGTAGATCTCCTCTTGAGAGCTAGACTCTTAACTCTTAAGACAGAAGACGCTTAATGTGGACACTGACTTCCTTTCAGATCTATACAAACTAATGCATGAGGAGGAAGGAGAAAATAAGTACCTTTTACCGACGTTTGTCCCTGCACGCTCCGAGTTGAGCTCCAATCTTTCGCTCCTCGATGAGCCCTATAGACAAACAATAGTACGACCGCTTCCTACTCTATTGATATTAGCTTGAAAATAGATCTATCTATTGGCAACAAGTTCATGTAAGATCAAACACAAACTAGAAAGAAACAGGCCAAGCGTGTCATATTAATGAGAACAATGACAGCAGTAACTTACAACCGTAGATGTGAGAATGCGACAGCTTTGTCAAGTCCCCTTTATCTAACCCTTGCTCAAAATATCCATGACCTGGATGATGGAAGATTCACTTATTACTCTCCTCCAGTTCACTGTGTGTTTCCTATGAGATCATAGGTTTCATGCTCACAATTCTTCCCCCTTTCCACCATCATAGAGCCTGCTTATATAGGTTCAGAGAGGCCTAACCTCTTGAGGTATCTTTAGGGTAAGTTGAGGAATTCCCTCCTTAGATCAAGGATCTTCTCCTAAGATCATGGTTGAACCAGGAATTCGAATTCAACTGCCTTCCAAACTTGAAAGATCCTCCCCTTATTCTCCTCAACAGATCAACAGTTGCCCAGATTAAACAGCGCTCCCTCAAAAGGGGCATCAGGGCGCTATAGCACTCCCTAATAGGCTCAAGGGGAGCACCATCACTTCAAATATTTGTAGCACTCCTTCAGAGGGATGGTTTAGTGTTATAACACTCCCTAGCACCTTATAGGGGAGCGCCAGTGCTCCTAAGGGTGATGTAGGGGAGCGCTCCCTTCTAAAACTCTAGTTTGAGAGCTCCATTCAGGTGGCAAGAGATACCTGACTTCAGTTAGCCATTCTCTTTCTTCAAATCAGGTGTTTGAGGTATTCTAAGTGTCTCCTTAGTGTCATCATCATGGAAATATGCTTTGTTTAACGTTTGCGACACTTGTGAACAACATGTGACACTTGGGACAGTTGTGAGGAACATGCGACACTTACGACACTTATCAAATTGAGCAATGTTGATGTGTAACACCTGGGTTTGCCCCTGTGCCAACAAATGGTTCCATTGCTGCGAATGAAACTGTGATTGTTGGGAACTGAGGAAGAAGAAGCTTTGTGCAAAGATCCGACCTGAAATTGTGAGAGTTTTGTGCGTAGATCTGTTGCTCTAGTGCGTAGTACTCTACTAGTTTGGCAAGCTTTGTACTAAGGAAAATAATTCTGATCTGAAGAAAAGAGGTAAGATCTGGAAGATTTGTGCTCTAAGAAAGGCAAAAGTGATACTTTTTTATTAAAAGAGGTAAGATCTGACAGTTTTGTGCTCTAATAAAGGTAAGAATATTGAAAAGTTCTAGATCTGAAAGCTTTGTGCTCTGCAGAAGTAAGATAAGTGGAATTTTTTGTTTCTAAAACATGGATCTAGGTATATTTGATAGATTATATCTTGGCTTGAAAACTAAGGTATTAATAGATGAAAGAAGGTTTTATATGAATAGATTTGATAAGAATAGTGAAAAATATGTTATACCTATGCATAGAAAGAATGTTTGGACTAATAAGTGTATGCAGGATCCTAGAAAAAAAAAATTGCAGGTTATCTACCATGATCCCAGTGCGTAGTACAAGAAAGGTTGGGGATCATTTAAAATAAAGAGAGGATTAACCCTTTGTTACAGTTGCAGAAGACCGGGACATCTTGCTAAGGAATGCCCTGGGAAAAGACCCAGTTGTCTTTGTTGTAAAGCTAAGGACCATGAAGTATTGGATTTTCCTAGAATGATTGCTAAGCTTGAAGAAATGAACATGAGACAAAAAAACCTTAAGGCAGATCTTGAAACTAAGATTATGACAGAATCAGAGAAAGTATTTCTACATATGAAAGAAACTTGGAATGATCACTGACATGTCATATTATCAGGGATGTTCAAAGAAGGTAAGGGAATACTTCATTGACTGTGCTCTAGATGAGGAAGCACAGGTGAATATTATGACAGAGAGAACTTGGGAAGCTATAGGGAGGCATGCTATGATTCCTTCATTAGGAGGAATGGGAATATTTAAAGGAAAGTTGATAAACCTATGTGGAAAGCTCACCCGGATACCTATGAATGCCAATGGAACTTCGACAGAGGAAGATTTTGAGATTATTAAATTTAGTGAGAATAGTGCCCCAATTACGATGCTACTAGGAAAACCTTGGATTGAAATAGATTGGGCCAGAAGGAAAGAATAAGAGAAAGTTTTAGAACAAAATAAGCAAGAGTTAAAAGAATTCACCACTAGAAGGATCGCACAATTGATTGAAGAATAGACGAACAGATCGAAGCTATTTAACACTAGAGACCTAGATGTCAAAGTTGCAAGAACACTAGAAGAACCACTGAATATTGAAGTACCTATTCCAGATAAAGAAGAAGGATCACCCGCAACTCTTAGGAAAGGATCTCAATAGCGCGAAGTCACTATGTCAAAAGGAGATAAGAATCAAAAAGGAAAAAGGCATACCGAGACAAAGCTCACTGGGAAGAAGGCTCGAAATCTAAGTAAGAAGAGAAATAAGATCGACAAGTTGCAGAAGGTTCCAGAGGAAACCTCGCAGAAGGGAAATTTGCAAAATTGGAGCTTCATCGGTATATCAGAAGAGCGACACATGGCACTTCGCCATGACGAATAAATATAGTCGTTGGGGACATTATAACCACTAAACCAATGCTCTGAATGGGCAGAAATACATTTATGGATAGATAGCTCTCCATCTGACTGTTGGGACCGCACCATAATGAACAAAATAGAGTTAATGAAGGCTTCATACCTGTTGTCGAGTTACCTATTTATCCCGTCACGCCATGCACCGAGAACACTTTTTCCAATCATGAATTCGATCTTGCAGATTTGTTGATTTTACACAGTGGTCATTACACTATTTCCCTCTATCCTATTGCAGTGTCTAAGTTACCCTCCAAACCCAAGATCATTAACCCCGAGTGTATATGTTGAATGAGTTGATCGTTGCAGAGAAAATTGTTGAAGAAGTTATGATCGACCTCATGACTGAGAGAGTCATGTCAATGTCTATAGGTGTACAAGCATCATCGATGAGAGGATTGCCAACCTCTCCATCCACTGCTTGAGGAGACGGATCATCAAGGCCATCTGATGAAAAGAGAACCAAGCATAGGGATGATCTAGCGAATGATAAATTGATCCCGACCATATTACCCGCCTATATTCCACCCTGAGCGGTGCAGTCAATTGACACAGCGTGCCCAGATATTTCGAATACACCTTGGTCACTACGTACCTTCCAAAGGGGATACGCACAGTTCAAGTAGACCAAGATAAGATTGCGGCATTGAAGTTTAGCAACTTCAACCTTGGAGATCACAAATTTTACAACATGCTCATCCCACATAAGTACTTGACCCAAACTAAGGGGAAGAATTCGAAGATAATCCCCCGTGGACTATGAACCTCGTGCAACCCACCCTGCTGAACATCATGAAGATTCCTCACTTCGAACAACACCAGTAGGTGAATGCATGTGTCAAGGTACTGTTGTCTTGTTACCATGGATATTATTTGTTGCTAACCCACCGTATAATAGTTGATCCGATGTTGATCAACCAGATCATGGGCTTGAGTATGCAAGGACCTGACCCACAGGATTTTTACCCTGGAAAAGCCATGGATTGCGCTCTAGCATAGTGGATCAAGGACACTTATGGAGATGTCCATAAGGGAACGTGAGGTTACAAAATAGCTTATATCTAGAGTGGCACAGTGAACCTCGCCTATCAGTTGATTTTAGGGAAGTTAGTCTGAAAGAACCGACCCACCCAAGTCACTAGTTTTGTAGTCGACCTCGCAGGGAAGTGCGCGGAAGGCCTTCAGATGAACTGGGTGAAGTACATGGTGAACCAATTGGAACTCAGCTGCAGATTAGAAAAATATCAAGGATATGAATTTCATTTCAACTGGATTTTGATACTGATATCCTTTATTTCCTCGGAGATGCCGGAAGGTATGACCTTCCCATACATAGAGCCTTTTGAACCTCTAGCCGCGAAGTTCAGTACACTATGGTACTCAAGCGACATGAATAAACAGTGGCAGTCAAATTTTGTTTTTCATACCTACTACAATCAGTTGAAGATAGCCATACAGTCTGAGCCTCGCATGACTCCAAACACTCTACATCGGTTTAGGCTTCTGAAGAAGTTTTGGCACAGATCATCATTTTATCTCAATCACAGTGCACGTCGACGAATACAAGAAACAACTTCAATCCTACTATAAGCTGATGGAGGAGGACTTGGAGGAGATCAAAAAGGATTGGTCAGTGGACCTCCTTATTCTAGCAGACCCTGTGGAGATATCCAACATCGATAGCCTAGAAACTACGTAGGATACACCCAGACCTAGCGGGGCAAAGAAAACTGAAGAGTTCCAAGAATTAGATAGCACATCTGTGAAGAATGCCTCCATCTCACCAGAGAAAGGAAGTGATGGTGAAGAGTTAGGTGAAAAAGAAGTAGAACAAAAGCAAGGAGATGAGGTTGATCCCCTGAAGAAGAGGAAAGGTTCGCCTCTGAAACCTTCCTCCCGGAAGAAAGCGAAGGCCACCATGACCAATATGCATAACGTACTCACCTCCGATGACTTTGACTTCCTCATAGCAACCCTGCATGATGCTTCGCTGGAAATAATAGAGAAACAAGAAGCAAAGCAAGAGGATTTGCTTGATCAAATTGAGATTGAACTTTGAGGGGTACAACAAGCCCTATAGTCCAGTCGTGCAGTCTCCACTGCACCAGGAGAGCTAGAATTGGGAGATGAGCCAGCTCAACTCCACCACTTAGCCAATACAGTTGAAGCTCGCCTTTGACGAGCACAGGAAGAAACATCACAAGCCACCCAGGCTTTGACACAAGTACAAGGGGTACCAGTAGAGCAACACAGTGCTACAGAATAGGAAAAGATTTCTCTCCAAGCGAAGTTTGATGAAGAAAAATCACAGCTACAACAAGAAAATGAACATTTGCTCGTGGAGAAACAAAAAGTAAAGGAAACGGTCAACAAAGAACTTCTCTCTGTGACAGTCGTACAAGTAAAGGTGAAATATCAAGTTCCACAACAAGTAGCACAACTTGAAGAAGTGATCCAGCAACACATCATAGACTTGGAACTACGTCCAGTACATGAAACCCCACAAGATGTAAGAGACCAAAGGGAAGCAACCACCAGGAGCATAGTTGAAAGGCTCAAGGATCTTACCTTGGAATGTAAGCACATCATTGATCGCAGTGCCCAGACCTATGAACAACTCACAGAGAACCTATAATTGAAGGCACTGGAGTCGCAACTCCAAGACATGAAGTATCAAGCCAAAAAGATACAAGCGCAGATGAATTCCCTGTCAATTGTAGAAATAATGAAGCACTCCCAAGAGCAACGCACTGCACAACATAAAATTCATACTATCCAGAGCATATTTATGGAGGTAACTCAGAAACTCCAACATGTGCAAGATAAGGCCTATCAATTGTTTACAAAAGTAGAAGGCCAAGGAGTAGAACTAGAGTAGGTTGTCACTACAGTTGAACAATGTCTAGAGGCACCGATCAACGATGAAGTCATCCAGGACTTCGTAGAACAGAAGGTTGTGGCACAGCAGCAAGTTGAAGTAGCTCGATCCAAGCTCGAGGTGTTCGAAGTAAAAATAGTCAGACCAGAGCGACTCGGGATGAGTCATAGGTGAGTGTTGGGGGCATGTTGTCCCTTGACCAAGTTTTGGGAGATTCTTGGTCATGTTGACCTATTTTGGGACTTCGATAGCCTGTCGAATATGGAGCGCAAAACGAAGCAGATATTGTGGGATATTGACCCATTTTTGGGTCCTTTTTTGGGATTTGGGAATATGTAATGGGAATGGGATGTCGACCCATAGGTTTACCCATGTTTAGGCCTATTTTGTATGTATAAATAGAAGGATAGGCAATGTAAGAAGTAGTTGAATAGTGCAAGTTAGCTAAGTGGTAAGATTTGGATCTGTGTGATCAAGAATTGTAAGGCTTCGTGCATACTGTATGAGACTTGCAAAGCTAAGTGCAAGTCATTGTAAGAGACTATGAAGGCTTTGTGCTACAACGCAAGGAAGGAGGATCTAGCGAGCTACATAGATCTCCTGTCCTATGCGGAGTAACGGTTTTTTGGATCTATGCATTTAGATGACTGATTGAAGATAATAAAGAAGAAGAGTTGGTGGACGTAGCTCTAAGGTGGGGGTGAACCAGGTAAATACTGTGTTGTTTTTATTTGTGTGATGTTCTGATGCATTTATGTGTTATTTTCTAAGTTCTTGATAGAGATAAATAGATAGATATGTTTATGCTTTGTTCTTATGATGAATTTGGATATTAGATATGATATAGGTGAATGTGCTTAGTGCTTAAATATTCTAGATATGATCCATTTCTTTATGCTAAGTGCTTAAATACATTAGATCAGGGTGAATGTTGCGGTGCTTTGTTTTATCTGCAAAGTAGATATTAGGTAAATAATTATGAACTAACATTTCTAAGTGCTCTATTAAGTGTTATAATCACATATCTATGCCCCAACTAAGGTTGCAGACACCTGAGTCCTGCAACCACCCTTACCTCTACCTCGGGTGAGACTTCATCTGCTTCGTAGGTGTTGTCAAAAGGGTCGGTAGTCAGGGTTTTTTTGGTGCATTGTTGTAGCACTGAACCCTAGTGTTACACATGAAATTTGCACACCTAGGTACCTCGCCCTAAGTGTCGTAAAGTGTCATAT
>SNQJ01S0077073.1:18418-47519 GCA_010110895.2 Picea sitchensis | reverse complement strand
TGGGCTCACATTCCTGATGAGAAAATGAAAGCATTGCAGCCTAAAAGTGAGAAGTGTATATTTGTTGGTTATTCTGAAGATGTCAAGGGTTATAAACTTCTTCAACCACATTGTAATGAAATTATTATTTGAAGAGATGTTAAAGTTGATGAAAATCTCTTGGTCTGCGAGCCTAATTTGGTGTTTGTGCCTTCTTCTGTTCCTATTCTGGTTTCTTCTTCAGATGATGAGAGTGAGGATGAAAATCCACCTCGACATACTCAACTTCCTCCAGATGAGTCCTTTGAACCTGAACCAACATCAGTTCCACCGCTTCCTAGATGGGTCTGTTCAACACGAGAAGCAGTTGGTGGTCTTGTTGGTGATTCTTCAGATAAGCGTCGAACACGTTCATAGTTCCAACGAGCCTCTTCTATTTTGGCTCAAGTTTAAGAGACTCATGATCTAGAGACATTTACAAAAGCTTCAAGTCATCTAGATTGGGATACAACAATGAATGAAGAGTATTGTTCTTTAATGGAAAACGATACTTTGGATCTTTTACCTCTTCCAAA
Source organism: Picea sitchensis (assembly GCA_010110895.2). NCBI lineage: Eukaryota > Viridiplantae > Streptophyta > Pinopsida > Pinales > Pinaceae > Picea > Picea sitchensis. Next base: position 46,965 of record SNQJ01S0077073.1, on the reverse strand, counting down.
AAGAAGAAAACTTTCCAGATGTAAATGGGCCTACAGAACTAAGTATGCATAAGATGGAAGTTTTGAAAGACACAAAGCTCGATTAGTTTACAAAGGATTTTCCCAAGTTGAAGGAATTGACTATAATGAAACCTTTTCCCTTGTAGCCAAAATGAATTCCATCCGCCTTGTTCTTTTCCTTGATGCCTCACGTAAATGGGAGGTCCATCAGGATGTTAAATCTACCTTCTTGCAGTGTTGCAGAAGAAGTATGCAATAAGGTTTAACCCATGTTCATAATGAATCTAGCCTTGTTTGTGTCCTTAACAAATCTCTTTATGGCCAAAGCTCCTCGAGTTTGGTATGCTAAAATTGACAACTTTCTTATTGAAACCGAATTCTCTAGATGCCATTCCGATGCATTAATGTCTATACCAAAAGAGTAGGAAGCCATCTCATAATCCTTCCTTTATGTTGATTGAACTTATCCTTCTTGGTAGTGACTCGAAACTTTAAACCACGTGAAACTAATATAGATAATTACTGGTAGTGACTCAAAACTTTTAAACCATGTGAAAACCAACCTTAAGAATAAATTTGAAATGACAGACTTAGGTTTTTTGCACTATTTCCTTGGCCTCCAAGTTTTTCAAACCAATGAAGGAATTTTTCTTTCCCAATCTATGTATGTTTGTGACCTTCTTTGTCACTTTCACATGGATGATTGTAAAGAAACCCCTTCTCCCTTCCAGTTTGGATTCAAGCTTACTACCACCTATACTTATCCCAAAGTTGATGCCACATTGTACCGTCAGTTAGATGGTAGACTCTTATACTTGACTCATACCCGTCCTGATCTTTTCTTTGTTGTTGGTATTGTTGCCCGGTATATGCAAGCACCCCATGAAAGCCATTGGAAAGCATCTAAAAGTATACTTTGCTATGTCCATGGTACAGTTCAGTTCGAGATACATTACAGTTCAGGGGGGACTCCTTTATTGGCTGGTTTCACTGATTCATATTGGGCTGGAGACCCTGATGATCAAAAGTCTACTGCAGGTTATGTTTTTAGCCTTGGTTCAGGACCTATCTCTTGGGCCTATGAAAAAAATGGTTTATTTCTCTTTCCTCGGCAAAAGCAGAGTACCGAGCAATGGTAAATGCAAGTAAGGAAGCTTTGTGTCTTTGATAGATCCTTCCAGAGTTTGTATTTCAGCAGCAACATCTGACCAACCTTTGGTGTGATAATCAGAGTGCCATCAAGCTCACCAAATACCCAATTCAACATCAACACAATAAGCACATCGAGCTACACATGCACTTCATCAAAAAGATCATTCATGATCAAGTTATTGAAGTGCTCTTTTTCCCTACAGAAGATCAAGTTGCAAACATTTTCACAAAGTCTCTTACAGAAGAGAAATTTTCCAAACTTCAATATATGTTAGAAGTTTAGGAAGTTTTCATTAAGGGGGGATAGGATCTAATGCCTCCTTTCTACTCCTATTGTGTCACTATTGTAAATCCTTCAATCCTATCCCAAGTTGTTCTTAAGGGGGGATGTTAGGATATTTAGACACTGAGGAGTTAGTTAAGATCTACTTGGTATAATGTGTCGTTAGGTAAAAATGTGTTTCTTAGTGTGTTTATTGAGTATGCATTAATATCAATTTGTAGTTAGCAAATCCGATGATCACGATATGTTCCCGACATAGAGTGATTCGACGGTTCATATTCTCCTCGATCTTAAAGAACATTGATCCATGGATTAACACCCTGTTATCAAATTAATTTGTAAAAGGGTGTTTTTCCTAAGAAGTTGGCCCCTTGGTGAAAGCAATGAAGAAAAGGGGACAAAAAGCCGCCAAAATCGCGTTATCCTAAGTTTTTGGGGCCTGGGTGTGATTTTGATAATCGACGCGTAGATCTAGGCAACTGATATCTGCGTGCACAGATATATGATGTGTGGTCCATACCGGACCCCCCCTCGACATTCTGTCTTTAACAAAGCGGGGGGGGTTCGAAAAGCGATTTCCCCATCAGGACCATCGTTATCGTGACATGTTCTCGTCATTTCGGACCCCCCCTGCTCCAAACTGCTTACCACCACCCCCTCTGGAATAGCCCACTTACTTCTCTCCTTTACAACTTCTTCATCCCATTTCCATTTGTCATCCTTTCCATCTCTATCTTCCGCCCATCACATCGCTCGCTCCCCCTCCTCGTCTCCTTATGGCACACTTGTCCTCCACCAACCTTCGGGTCACGTCCCCTTATCACTCTTGCCTATCATCTCCTGCTAGGTGTTCTACTGCTCACCTCCATATAGGTAGATGGTCCCCATCCCGCCTACTGCTATGACCTTTCCTCTGCCCCCACATCATCACCCCGTGCCACTTCACCTCTGACCTGTCCCAGAGAAGTACCCACGTTTTCTATCACTCAAACTTTTTCGATCACCTTCCATCTGCCATGTCTATCCATATGGCCATCTCTTGTCTCACCTCCACATTGATCGCGCCATCGTCACTACCAGATCCTCGTTCACATCCGCCAACTGGGCCCCATTGTAGCAGTCCCATGAAGCATCTGAACGCCAATGATAAAATACCACATCCTTCAGATGGAAAGTTGACTTGGAGCTCTTTGATCCCGAGGTAGAAATTATTAAAGTAGGTGATGGTGGTTGAACATCGTTTGCACCATAAATGGAAATCCCAGGAAAGGACCGTGAGTTGGTCCATTAAGCCACATGGCCATTCTGAAGCACAATTTCCTCTGGTAGAGTTCATGTCTGACCAAAGACTACACGCACAGTCTGCCAGGAGGCATGCAGATGTAATGTCTTCATTGCGATGACTCGAACTCGCTTCTGTAGTTTTGGCTCTGAGTATTTAGGAGCCATTCTCATATTTTTTTAGTGTCGATGGTAGAGCTAAGCTACCGATTGTAAATTTTTGATGAGGCCTCTGGTTCTCTGGTTGTGTATTATCACTTGAGACTTCTTGTTTAATGGTATTCAGTTTCTCTTTCATTTCTTTTGCCTGTGATTCTGAAGCTCGAGAATGGATGATCCAGTCGAGTGTTGTGATTGTAATGTAATGTAGGTTTTATTGCAGTACTGTCGCAGCGTTTTAGTTTCTTGAAGTATTCAGATCTAAGAGGATATTATATATGAAACGCTTCCTTAGTAGGTTTCTAGTAGACCGGATGTCCATAGCAGACCTTCACATTTTCTCCTTATGTTCTTCCACCTACTCACCACTATGAAAAATTACTGACTAAATTTATATCATTACCTCACTTGCATATGCGTGCCAACCCATTTTTCTAAGTTAGAATGATGCCATATTGATTTTGTATCCATTATACCACCTTTAAACTATTCATTTGTGACATAAAACTGATGGGTATCAGGGTTACCTTTGCAGCAATCCAGAGGTGATTTCTTGTGCTAACATTTCTGGCGCCGTTGCCGGGGAAGAAGTTGAAGATTTTCCCTAGGATTGAATGACAAAGCTCATTGGTTTTGAAGGTGCATCAGAACCCAGTACATCAAGATTGCAACTGTGCACCTAGTGACTCCATTTTGGTGACCCCATTGATGTGAATCCACAGACGACTCCATTGTTCCAGCTGTGGCTTCTAGAGACAGACATACGAGGTCTACTCCACAACTTCCTTTGGCAACACCTAAAAGTGATCCAGAGAGAACTATCAGAAAGGGAAATACCCTTAATCAAGGTACTTCTACTACTGAACCAGGTATTTCTGATGATTTTCATTATCTTACAAGAACTCCAATTTCTTCTTTTCAACCTTCTGTTGGAGTTCCCCGAACTTTAAATTTTGGGAGTGTTCCTATTGAGTTTTCTCCTCCTGGTCTGGGAGTGGAAAGAGAAAGACTTGTCACTCCAATCTCCCCTAAAATTATATTGTGGTTTAGACCCAACGCCTCAGAATATTTTCCTACCTCGGGCTATACCACTACGCCTCCTGTTAGAGTTACTAATTTCGTATAAAGAGAGACCCCTGTTCCCTCAAGCCCTCTAGATTTTTCTCCAAATCCTCTGTTGTTTCCCTTTCTTCTCGGAAGCTAATTTCTAGTCTCCCCTATTATAACACCTTCTCTTCCTAATTGTCCTCCACCTCATATCCCTATGGTAGGTGTTAATCCTCCTAGAAACATAATGGATGCCATAGTGGCTGTGAGATATTCCCTTCTAGTCTTACCTCAGCCTATGAATTCTCTCCCTGTTGGAAATTACATGAAATATATGCCTAAGTTCACTAGAGAAGAAGACATAACTTCTGAAGAGAACCTTGCTACCTTCTACAGTTATGCAGATAATCTGAATATTGAGAATGAAGATGTTTGGATGAGAGTATTTGTCCGGAGCCTTGATGGTGAGGTTAGAAAGTGGTTCAGAGGTTTGACTCCTGGATCCATTTCTAGGATTGAGTCTTTAGATGATGCCTTATTGAGACAATGGGGGGATAAAAAATACTTTATTTATTATATCACAGAGTTTGGATCCCTGAAGAGGAAAGAGGGAGAATCCATCTTCGATTTCTCCAAAAGATTCAACAAGATGTACAATAATATCCCTGCTGAGATAAAGCCTACTGAAGCCTCTGCCAAAATTAATTATGCTAGTGATTTTGACCCTGACTTCTACCTCCTACTCAGAGAGAGAAGATATACTTCCTTGGCTCATATGAAAGATGCAGCCCCGGAGGTAGAATCCAATGTGTTAGTAGTTGACAGGCTTAGAAGAAAAGATGATAGAGACAGAGGAAGAGGAAGACCCGAGGCCTCAACCTATGGTTCTTATGCATATCATCCTCAATTGGATGAATTGACCAAGATGGTGAAGTCCCTATCTGCAGAAATGGAGAAAATGAAATTCGAGGGGAAGCAAGGTTACAAGAATGTCCCAAATGATGATAACAGAGGAAACTTCAGGAGACCAAATAACAATGCTCCTCAGATTATGCTGAGGGAACAAAGGGACAGAGACAGGAATGATCAGAAAATTCAAACCCACCTTCAAAACAAAGTTGTTATTGATGAGGAGAGGGAAGAAGAGGAGATTGACCCTGAAATTCATTGTATTGGAGACACCTCCCCTTTTCCCCATTTAACTCAATCTTCCTACGAGGAGTCCCTCATGAATAGGCAAATAAATGAGCTTAGTAAGGGGGAGAAGACCAGTAATAGTCCCAATAAATACAACCTCCGGTCTAAGAATAAAGAAGGGAGGTTCGACATTCGTGATCATCCTTCCATAGTAGAGAGACCTTCTAAAGATGCAACAAACAATAGAAAAGAAAAGAAAGCTCAGAATCCCCCACCAATAGCCAAAGACCTTGTCCCTGAGGTGAGAGAAATTCAGAGGCCCTCTTCCTCCTTTATCTTTGAGAATGAATTTCAGAAGATCAGAATCCCTATCCCTCTTTTAGATTTAGTCAAGCACAAAGACTTCAAAAGGTCCCTCTATAAGATGTCTTAGCCTGAACCACCCTGTCGTTCCACAGACTCAGTAAATCTCCAAGACAAAAAGCCAACAGTCATCTTAGGTCCTATGGTAGAAGATATAGATGATTCATCCCCTCCCTTATACACATCACTGAACACACATAATAAGGTGCTGCATAATTTTTTGATGGACTCAGGGGCATCTCATAATCTCATGCCCAAAACTTTTATGGAAGAACTCAGATTATAAATAAAAAAATCTTATCATGATTTGTATTCTTTTGATTCAAGGAGAGTGCAATGTCTTGGAGTCATCAAATATCTAGTTGTGACCTTGTTTCAGTTGCCCATGAAGAGTGTGGTCATGGATATCGTGGTGGCTGATGTCCCTCCTAAGTTTGGCATACTCTTGTCAAGATATTGGATAAAAAGACTTGGGGGAACCTTGCATATGGACCTGACGTATGCTACCATTCCTATGTTTGGAGGGGAGCATAGAAGATTGTATAGAGAAGCTCAGTTGGCCTACATTATCAGTGATGAAGCGGAATCCACCAATCATCCTATATTTTCCCTTGATATTGATTTGGGATCTAGCTTATTGCAGCTCATTGATGCCCCTGAACCTCCTCTTGATATCGTAAAGTCCATTACTCTCTGTGAATATTCCCCTCCAATTACCTCTGTTTGGAAAATGTTCTTTGATGGAGATTCTTCTAGAGAAGGTGTTGGTGCTGGAGTGGTCTTTGTTTCCCCTGCTCAGGAAACCACATCTCTTTCATACAAATTAGAATTTGAAATTACCAATAATGTGGCAGAGTATTAAGCTCTCATTTTGGGTTTGAGAGATAAAAAGGACATGGGAATTGAAGAGATATCAGTGTTTGGGGATGCTGAGTTGATTGTCCAGCAGATCAGAGATATTTATTAGGCCAAACACCCTTGGCTCATAAGTTACAAAAATGAAGTATGGGACCTCATTGATAGTTTTTTCTCGGCTTTCAACATTTCATTTATTCCAAGGGAGAAGAATGTCATGGCCGATTCTCTGGTTATTTCAACAAGCAATTTCAAAGTCCCTCTGCCACTGAAGCTAAGGTATGATGTAGAAGTGAAAAACACACCCTCTTTACCTGACAATGTCAAGCATTAGAGAGTGTTTGAGGATGATATTGAAATCAAAAGATTCTTGGAAATTGTTGAGTATTTTTTTGTAATGCAAATTGATCAAGATCCTGACTCTGAAATAGAGCCCCATCCTAATGTTTTCTTGAAGAAGATTGCTAATAATCACATTGTCCAGCTACCCAACAATCACATCCCAAAGGGACTAGTTCCTTTGGAAATGATTTTTGAAAGAAATGATGTGGAAGTGAAGGGTGAAATCTCAAATGATGATGCTAATGTGGCTGAGTGCAATATTGGCACAGAGCGAGATCCAAGATTTGTCAAATTATCAAGCAGGCTATCAAGAGAGCATAGGGCCGAATATATTGAGTTATTAAAATAATTTTCCGATGTGTTTTCTTGGACATACGAAGACCTTAGAAGATATCACACAAGTGTCATTGAACACAATATCCCATTGAAAGAGGAGGCCAAGCCATTTAAGCAAAAGTTAAGACAAATAAATCCTATGCTACTGCCTATTATGGAAAGGGAGGTAAAGAAGTTGTTGGACACCCAAATCATTGTCCCCTTAAGATATTTTGAATGGGTGGCCAACATGGTCCCAGTGAGGAAAAAGAATGGAGAAATCAGACTTTGTATCGATTTTAGAAACTTGAATAGGAGCTCAAAGAAGGACAACTACCCTTTTCCAAAGATGGAACACATATTGCAAAGGGTGACAGTTGCATTCGGGATTTCCATGATTGATGGATTTTCTGGCTACAATCAGATCTCTGTCATGCCTGAAGACAGAGAAAATACAAACTTCACCACTCCTTGGGGTACGTTCATGTATGCTAAAATGCCCTTTGGATTAATGAATGCAGGAGCAACATTTTAGAGATCCATGGACATAAAATTCATTGGGGGAAAAGTATAAGTTCGTGGTCATATATCTGGATGACATAACAGTCTTTTCCAGATCTGTTAAAGAGCATTGTTGTCATCTGAGAAAGGTTTTCTTGAAATGCAGACAGTTTGGTCTCTCCCTAAATCCTAAAATGTCATTGTTTTCCATGTAAGAGGGAAAATTGTTGGGGCACATAATATCAGATGAGGGGTTCAAAATTGTTTCAAGCAAGGTAGAAGCTATCCAAACCTTATCACTTCCCAGATCCAAAAAATAAGTTCAGTCCTTTCTGGGAAAAATTAATTTTTTAAGAAGATTTGTTTCAAATTTTGACGAATTCGTGAAGCATATCACAATCATGCTCAGGAAGGGAAATGAAGTAAAGTGGATTGCTGAGCCTAGAGAATCCTTTGACCAAATTAAAAGGGAATTGACTGAAGCACCTGTGCTAATCAGACCTAATTATTCCAAGGATTTTTTGATTTTTTCCTTTACTTCTTTTGATACAGTGGCAACAATTTTGTTACATAAAAATGATGAAGGGATGGAGCAGCCTATTTCCTTTTTTAGCAGAGCACTGAGGGACACCGAGGTAAAATATGACATCATGGAGAAACATGCCTTTTCCTTAGTGAAAGATCTCAAATATTTCAGAGTCTATGTTTTGCATTCAAAAATCATTTCATATGTCCCTTCATCTTCTGTGAAGGACATTCTTATTCAGCCAGACATAGATGGGAGAAGGAGCAAATGGATTGCCAAAATCCTTGAGTTTGATCTGGAAATAAATCCCACCAAGCTAGTTAAAGGTCAAGGTTTAGCCAAGCTATTGGCTGAATCAAATTGTAAATCTTTGGGTGTTAACTTCATCAACGCTTGCTCAGATGATCAACAATCTGAGGTTTCTGAAAAAAATCCATAGGATAGCCCTTCATCGACAAAATGCACCTAGTATAAAGACATTACATATTTTCTTCAAGAATTAAGGCCTCCAGATGGTATGGGAAGGATCAAGGCAAGAGCTTTAAATATCAAATCAAATAGATATTGCCTTATTGACTAGGTCTTGTATTGGAAAGACCATCTAGGTGTGCTTCTAAGATGCTTGGACCCACAGGAGGCCCAAAAGATTATGTTTGATTTCCATAGAAACCTATGTGGGGGACATCATTTCTGGAGGACCACAACCTATAAAATTCTAAGGGATGGGTACTACTGTCCTACTCTCATCACTAATGTCTGTGTGAAGGTGAGAGCTTGTATCAAATGTCAAAAATTCTCTGGGAAGCAACAACTCAAGTCTCTGCCTTTGAAGCCTGTAGTAGCTTCAGGACCCTTTCAAAAATGGGGCCTAGACTTTATTGGGGAAATTCATCCTTCTTCGAGTGGTCAACATAAGATCTTAACTGCAATAGATTATTTCACCAAGTGGATAAAAGCTATCCCCACAAGGAGTGCTTCTCACAAAGTCATCATTGGTTTTATTGAATATATTATGGATAGGTTTGGTTGTCCGAACATAATCATCATTGATAACACTGCAACCTTCAAGTCTGAGCCATTGATCAAATTATGTAAGCAGTTTGTGTAAGTTTTAAACCTTTGAAGTAAAGGAATGCATATAGATTCTTAAGAAAAACATAATTTAATCAATGGCTCATACATAGAGTACACAAAGATTTTATACCGGAAACCTTCAACTGGGAAAACCTTTCTTATATTCATTATATAGAATTTCACCATTCACTATACAATATATACAATGTTTTTAGGTATTCCGTAGATACCAAAACCCTAATCCCTAAATCCAAGATTATTTTTAGTAAACTTCTAAAAATAGAAAAACCGCCCAAAAACAAAATTTCGGGGCGCTGCCCCGAACCCTATCGGCCTCGAGTGAACGCTACGCGTAACCATGGGGGGGCATACCTGCCCTCCCTAGGAAACCACTCGGCACACACGATACAAGAATAACACTACTACAAGGGATCGTCAGACATAGTTGTCATATCTAACACGCCCACACACACACATGCAAAGAATATAACACATACCCAACAGTTTGGAATTTCATTAATCCACTCTTCCCTTTACTACCCCCAAGGCAATGGATTAACATAGTCCTCCAACAAGAGCCTTATCAAGATCATTAAAAGAATGTTAGAGGATAATAAGAAGGCATAGGATTCAAATATCAAATTCACTCTGTGGGCTTACAGAGTGACAACAAAGAGGTCTCTAGGTGTTTCTCCTTTTCAACTTGTGTATGGAGTTGAGGAAATTTTCCCTTCTCAGATCGCCCTGCCTATGGAAAAATTCTTCCAATACTGTCAAGAAGATCCTGATGATATGATTAGAAGGATATACATAGCGCATGACTGTCAATGGAGAATCAAGCACGCCTTTGACAAGAAGAACAGTAAGGAGGATTTCCAACTGGGAGATCTAGTACTCAAATGGGATGCACCAAAGAAGGACAGAGGAAAGCACAACAATTTTGAAGCCCCGTGGATCAGGTCCTTCAAAATCTCTTAGATATATCCAAATAATACATATTAGTTGCATAATTTGGAGGGCGATCAAATTTTTGGTGGCCCTGTAAATGGGCATTTTCTCAAGAATTTCTTTATTTAAGCCATGGATGGCTCCCATGTATTTGTAAATATTGTTTTTCTTTTGTTTTAAATTTATTAGGTGGCTCCATACCCAACAATAAGGCACTGCAGCTGCAGAAGAGTTCTTGGCATCTCATAGGGAGAAAACCCTCCCCCATGGAGCTTAATGTTATCACATTAATTTGTAAAGGGGTGTTTTTCCTAAGAAGTTGGCCCCTTGGTGAAAGAAATGAAGAAAAGGGGGCAAAAAACCCACAAAATTGCGTTATCCTAAGTTTTTTGGGCCTGGGCGCGATTGTGCTAATCGACGCGTAGATCCGCGCGGCTAAGATCTGCGCACCCAGATCTACGGTGTGTGGTCCATACCAGACCCCCACCGAAATTCTGCCTTTAACAAATGGGGGGTCCAAAAAGAGGTTTCCCCATCAGGCCCACCGTTATCATGGAACTCTCTCATCATTTCAGACCCCCCTCTCTCCACACTTCTTACCACCCCCTTAGGAATAGCCCACTTACTGCTTCTTCCTCCCATTTCCATCTATCCTCCATTCCATATCTCTCTTCCTCCCATCACATCACCCACTCTCCCTCCTCGTCTCCTTATGGCACACCTGTCCTCCACCCACCTTCGGGTCACATCCCCTTCTCAATCCTGCTTATCATCTCCTGCCAGGTGTTCTACTGCTCACCTCCATCTAGGTAGATGGTCCCCATCCTACCTACTGCTACGGAATTTCCTCTGCCCCCACATCATCACCTCATGCCACTTCACCTCTGACCTGTCCCAGTGTAGTACCCACATTTTCCACCATCCTCACTTTCCCGGTCACCTTCCATATGTCACGTCTGTCCATATGCCCATCTCTTGTCTCACCTCCACGTCGATCGCGCCATCAACACCGCTAGATCCTTGTCTGCATCCGCCAACTGGGCCCCCTTGTAGCGGTCCAACGAAGTAGCTGAAGGCCAATGAGAAACCACCACATCCTTCAGATGCAAAGTTGACTTGGAGCTCTCCGATTCTGAGGAATCAGTTATTAAAGCAAGTGATGGTGGTTGAACATCATTTCCACCATAAATGGAAATCCCAGGAAAGGATCGTCACTTAGTCCACTCAATCGCAAGCCGTTTTTGAAGCACAATTGCATCTGGCAGAGTTCATGTCTGACCAGAGACTGCACACACAATCTTCCTGGAGGCATGCAAACATAACACCTTCATTGTGATGACTCGAACTCGCTTCTGCAGTTTTGGATCTGAGTATTTAGGAGGCATTCTCATATTTTGTTAGTGTCAATGGTAGATTTAAGCTCCCGATTGTAAATTTTTGATGAGGTCTCTGGTTCTCTGGTTGTGTATTATCACTTGAGACTTCTTGTTTAATGGAAGTCAATTTCTCTCTCATTTATTTTTCCTCTGATTCTGAAGCTCGAGCATGGATGATCAAGTCGAGTGTTGTGATTGTAATGCAATGTAGGTTTGATTGCAGTACTATCACATCATTTTAGTTTCTTGAAGTCTTCAGATCTAAGAGGATATTATATCCAAAACGTTTCCTCTGTAGGATGCTAGAAGGCTGGATGTCCATAGCAGACCTTCACATTTTCTCCTTATGTTATTCTACCTACTCACCACTATGAAAACTTATTGACTAAAGTTAGATCAATACCTCACTTGCCTATGCATGCCAACCCAATTTTATGAGTTAGAACGATACCATCCTGAGTTTGTATCCATTAGACCACCTTTAAACTATTCATTTGTGACATAAAATTGATGGGTATCAAGCTTACCTCTGCAACAATCCAGAGGTGAATTCTGGTGCTAACATTTCTGGCGCCGTTGCCAAGGACGAAGTTGAAGATTTTCCCTAGGATTGAACGAAAAATCTCACTAGTTCTGAAGGCGCATCAGAACCCGGTACATCAAGATTTCAACTATGCACCTGGAAACTCCATTGTGGTGACCCCATTGATGCGAATTCATAGGCAACTCCACTGTTCCAGTTGTGGCTTCCATAGGAAGACATACGAGGTCTACTCCACAACTACCTTTGGAAACACCTGAAGCTAACCCAGAGAATATTATCAGAAAGGGAAAGGCCTTTAATCAAGGTACTTCTACTGCTGAACCAAGTATTTCTGATGATTTTCATTATCCTATAGGAACTCCAATTTCTGCTTTTCAGCCTTTTGTTATACATTCTATTGGAGTTCCCTGAAATTTAAACTTTGGGTTTGTTCCTGTTGAGTTTTCTCCTCCTGGTCTGGGAGTGGAATGATAAATCCTTGTCACTCCACTCTCCCCTAAAATTATACCGTGGTTTAGACCCAATGCCTCAGAATATTTTCCTACCCCAGGCTTTACCACTCCGCCTTCTGTTAGAGTTATTGATTTGGTATAAAGAGAGACCCTTGTTCCCTCAAGCCCTCTATCTGTTTCTCCAAATACTATGCTATTTCCCTTTCTTCTCGGAAGCTTAGTTCTAGTCTCCCCTGTTCTAAAACCTTCTCCTCCTAATTCTCCTCCACCTCATATCCCTATGGTAGGTGCTAATCCTCCTAGAAATAGAATGGATGCCATAGTGGTTGCGAGATATTCCCCTCTAGTCTTAACTCAACCTATGAATGATCTCCCTGCTAGATATTACTTGAAATATATGCCTAAGTTCACTGGAGAAGAAGACATAACTGTTGAAGAGAACCTTGCTGCCTTCTACAGTTATGCAGATGATCTGAATATTGAGAATGAATATGTCTGGATGAGAGTCTTTTTCTAGAGTCTTGATGGTGAGGTTTGAAAGTGGTTCAAAGGTTTGACCCCTGGATCCATTGCTGGGATTGAGGCTCTAGATGATGCTTTCTTTAGAAAATGGGGGGATAAAAAAGACTTTATGTATTATATCACAGAGTTTGGATCCCTGAAGAGGAAAGAGGGAGAATCCATCTCCGATTTCTCCAAAATATTCAACAAGATGTACAATAAGATCCCTGCTGAGATAAAGCCTATTGAAGCCTCTGCTAGAATTACTTATGATAGTTCTTTTGACCCTGACTTCTACCTCCTGCTCAGAGAGAGAAGAGCTACTTCCCTGGCTCATATGAAAGATGTAACCCTGGAGGTAGAATCCAATGTGTTAGCAGTTGACAGGCTTAAGAGGAAAGATGATAGAGACAGAGGAAGATGAATATCCGAGTCCTCAACCTCTGGTTCTTCTGCATCTCACCCTCAAGTAGATGAATTGACCAAGATGGTGAATTCCCTATCTACAGAAATGGAGGAAATGAAATTCGAGGGGAAGCAAGGTTACAAGAATGTCCCAAATGCTGATAACATAGGCAACTTCAGGAGACCAAATTACAATGCTCCTCAAATTATGCCAAGGGAACAAAGGGACAAAGACAAGAATGATCATAAAATTCAAACCCCCTTCAAAACAACCTTGTTATTGATGAGGAGAGGGAAGAAGAGGAGCTTGACCCTGAAATTTGTTGTATTGGAGGCACCTCCCCTTTTCCCCATTTAACTCAATATGCCTACGAGGAGTCCCTCATGAACAGTCAAATAAATGAGCTTAGCAAGGGGGAGAAGACCAGTAATAGTACCAATAAATACAACCTCCAGTATAAGAAGAAAGAAGGGAAGTATGACATGCTTGATCAACTTTCCATAGCAGAGAGACCTGCTAAATATGCAACAAACAACAACAAAGAAAACAAAGCTCAGAATCCCCCACCAATAGCCAAAGACCCTGTCTCGAAGCTGAGAGAAATTTTGAGGCCCCCTTCCTCCTTTATCTTTGAGCATGAATTTCAGAAGATTAGACTCCCTGTCCCCCTTTCAGAGCTAGTTAAGCACGAAGAATTCAAAAGGTCCCTCTCTAAGATGTTGCAGCCCGAACTACCCTGTCATTCCACAAACTGAGTAAATCTCCAAGACAAAAAGCCAACAGTCATATTAGGTCCTATGGTAGAAGATAGAGATGATTCATCCCCTCCCTTCTACACATCACTGAACATACATGATAAGGTGCTGCATAATTGTTTGATGGACTCAGGGGCATCTCATAATCTCATGCCGAAAACTGTCATGGAAGAACTAAGATTAGAAATCACAAAATATTATCATGATTTGTATTCTTTTGATTCAAGGAGAGTGCAATGTCTTGGATTCATCAAAGATCTAGTTGTGACCTTGTTTCAGCTACCCATGAAGAGTGTGGTCATGGATATCGTGGTGGTTGATGTCCCTCCCATGTTTTGCATGCTCTTGTCAAGATCTTGGATAAAAATACTTGGGGGAACCTTGCAGATGGACCTCACATATACTACCATTCCTGTGTTTGGAGGGGAGCATAGAAGACTATACAGAGAAGCTTAGTTGGCCTACATTATCAATGATGAAGAGGACCCCACCAATCATCCTATATTTTCTCTTGATACTAATTTGGGATCCATCTTATTGTAACTCACTGATGTCCCTGAACCTCCTTTTGAGATCAGAAAGTCCAATACTCTCTATGAAGATTCCCCTCCAATTAACTTTGTTTGGAAAATGTTCTTTGATGGAGCTTCTTCTAGAAAAGGTGCTAGTGCTGGAGTGGTCTTTGTTTCCCCTGCTCAGGAAACCATATCTCTATCATACAAATTAGAATTTGAAATTACAAACAATGTGGAAGAGTATGAAGCTCTCGTTTTGGGTTTAAGAGATGCAAAGGACATGGGAATTGAAGAGATATCAGTGTTTGGGGATGCTGAGTTGATTGTCTAGAAAATCAGAGATATTTATCAGGCCAAACACCCTCAACTCAGAAGTTACATAAATGAAGTATGGGACCTCATTGACAGGTTTTTCTTGGCTTTCAACATTTCATTTATTCCAAGGGAAAAGAATGTCATGGCTGATTCTTTGGTTGTTTCAACAAGAAATTTTAAAGTCCCGTTGCCACCCAAGCTCATGTATGATGTAGAAGTGAAATATAGACCCTCTATACCTGACAATGTCAAGCATTGGAGAGTGTTTGAGGATGATCTTGAAATCAAAAGATTCCTTGAAATTGTTGAGGAGTTTTCTGTATTGCACATTGATCAAGATCCTGACTCTGAAATAGATCCCCATCTTGATGTTTTCTTGAAGAAGATTTCTAATCATCACATTGTCCAACTACCCAGCAATCACATCCCAAAGGGACTAGTTCCTTTGGAAAGGATTTTTGACATAAATGATGTGGCAGTGAAGGGTAACATCTCAATTGATGATGCTAATGTGGCTAAGTGCAATATTGGCACAGAGCGGGATCCAAGATTTCTCAAATTATCAAGCAGGCTATCAAGAGAGTAGAGGGTAGAATATATTAAGTTATTAAAAGAATTTTTCGATGTTTTTGCTTAGACATACAAAGACCTCAGAACATATGACACAAGTGTCATTGAACACAAGATCCCATTGAAAGAGGAGGCCAAGCCATTTAGGAAGAAGTTAAGACAAATAAATCCTATGCTGCTACCTATTATGGAAAGGGAGGTATAGAAGCTATTGGATGCCCAAATCATTGTCCCCTTAAGATATTATGAATGGGTGGCCAACCTGGTCCTAGTGAGGAAAAATAATGGATAAATCGAACTTTGTGTCGATTTTAGAAACCTGAACAAGAGCTCAAAGAAGGAAAACTACCCTTTGCCAAAGATGGAACAAATATTGCAAAGGGTGACAGGTGCATCTAGGATTTCCATGATTGATGGATTTTTTGGCTACAATCAGATCTCTGTCATGCCTGAATACAGAGAAAAGACAACCTTCACCACCCCTTGGGGCACGTTCATGTATGCTAAAATGCCCTTTGGATTAATGAATGCAAGAGCAACGTTTCATAGAGCCATGTACATAGCCTTCATTGGGGAAAATGATAAGTTCGTGTTCATCTATATGGATGACATAACAGTGTTTTCTAGATCTGATAAAGAGCATTGCTATCATCTGAGAAAGGTTTTCTTGAAATGAAGATGGTTCAGTCTCTCCCTAAATCCCCAAAAGTCATTGTTTTCCATGCAAGAGGGAAAATTGTTGGGGCACATAGTATCAGCTAAGGGGTTCAAAATTCATTCAAGTAGGGTAGAAGCTATCCAAACCTTATCACTTCCCATATCGAAAAAATAAGTTTAGTCCTTCTTGGGAAAAATTATTTTTTTAAGAAGATTTGTTTCAAATTTTTCCAAATTGGTGAAGCATATCATAGTCATCCTCAAAAAGGGAAAGGAAGTAAAGTGGATTTCTGAGCCCAAAGAATCCTTTGACCAAATTAAAAGGGCATTTACTGAAGCACTTGTGCTAATCAGTTCCGATTATTCCAAGGATTTTCTGATTTTTTCCTTTGCTTCTTTTGATACAGTGGCAACGACTTTGTTCCAAAAAAATGTTGAAGGGATGGAGCAGCCTATTTCCTTTTTTAGCAAAGAACTGAGGGACACCGAGGGAAAATATGAAATCATGGACAAACATGCATATGACTTAGTGAAATATCTCAAATCTTCCAGATTCTATGTTTTGCATTCAAAAATCATTGCATATGTCCCTTCAACTTCTGTGAAGGACATTCTTATTCAACCAGACATAGACGGGAGAAGGAAAAAATGGATTGCCAAAATCCTTGAGTTTGATATGGAAATAAATCCCACCAATCTAGTTAAAGGTCAAGGTTTATCCAAGCTATTGGCTGAATCAAATTGTAAAGCTTCGGGGGTTAACTTCATCAATGCTTGCTAAGATGATCAACAAGTTGAGTTTTTTGATAAAAATCCACAGGATATCCCTCCGCTGGTAGAATGCACCTGGTATAAAGACGTTACATATTTTCTGCAAGAATTAAGGCCTCCAAATGGTATGGGAAGGAGCAAGGCAAGATATTTAAAGCTCAAAGCAATTAGATATTGCCTTATTGACTAGGTCTTGTATTGGAAAGACCCTTTAGCACTAGCAAATTTGGGTCATTTTGCGATGGCTATTTCGATGTTCTTGTGACGCTATGTCATGGATATTGCAACAAATCTTGA
The DNA here is from genome assembly GCA_010110895.2 of Picea sitchensis. Classification (NCBI taxonomy): domain Eukaryota; kingdom Viridiplantae; phylum Streptophyta; class Pinopsida; order Pinales; family Pinaceae; genus Picea; species Picea sitchensis. Next base: position 29,823 of record SNQJ01S0077073.1, on the reverse strand, counting down.
GTCTGTCAAACGTCGTTTCATGTGACGTGGAAATTTCGATTGACTTGAATTAACATCGCACGAGCGACGACTGTAGGGAACTACTCACAATTGAAACCAAAAAAAAATATCATCGCCAATACGACAATATAGGAAAACTAAGTAAAACTAAGTGTTCGTCGCTATTGCGACGACCAGATGATATATTGTGACAACAACGTTTCTTGGTTTATATAACATCTTCGTCGCAACATTTCTATTGTGCGTCGTAATTGCGACAAAATATTTTCATTGTTTATATAGCAAATTCATCGCATGGTTTTTAGTGTTGTTGCAATTGAGACGCCGCCCAAAAGGTATATAACGATGGAAAAGTTTCATGGTTTATATAGAAAATTCATCGCAACATTCCTATAGTGCGTCGCAATTGCGACGACAACTTTTCGTGGTTTATACAACAAATTCGTCGCAACAATTCTAGAGTGCATCGCAATTGAGACAAAAACTTTTAGTGGTTGATATAGAAAATTCGTGCCATGTTTTTTATTGTCTTCACAATTACGACGCCCTCATGGTATATAGAGATGGACAACTTTCTTGGTTTATATATCAATTTCGTCGCATAAATTTTGTTGTTGTCACAATTGAGACGACAACTATTTATTTAAAAAAAAAATTAAAAATTTATTTATGGGCAAAATAAATAAAATTTTATTTTTGAGCAATCTTGTGGGAATCTTTAAAATGAAGGGTTTATTGGGGTTTATGCCAAGTAGGTTTTGGTGTTTTCTAGTATATTGATGATGTCTTAGTGGTGCTTTTATCATTCACATTAGAAACATTTAGGGTGGGGTTACTAATATTAAATGACTTCATTTATACATGAACTAGGTTATGGTCATATAATGACGATGATAGTTAATATGATCATGATGGCAATGCCCCTCTTAAATTAAATACAATATTTTGAATGTTTGGAACTCTTAGGTGGTTATGGTACCTTAGACAAGATCAATTTTCATTTTCATTTAATTATAAATGAAAATATAAATTGAACTTGTCTAAGGTACCATAACCACCTAAGAGTTCCAAACATGAAAAATATTGTAATTAATTTAAGAGGGGAATTTCCATCGGTTGGCATAGGGGCAGACCTAGGTGTTGTAGGAAAATATCCCTGCAGACAGGTAGATTTCCTCTTGAGAGCTAGACTCTTAACTCTAAGACAAAAGGTGCTTAACATGGACACTGAATTCCTTTTATATCTAATCAAGTTGATGAACAAAAGAGAAAGAGGAAAGCATGTACCTTATGAACTTCGTTTGTCCCTGCAAGGTCCAGGATGTGCTTCGATCTTGAGCTCCTTGGTAGATCCTTCAAGACAAACAAAAGTACAAACAACTTCCTACTCTACTGAGATCAGCTAAAACATATCCATCTACTATAGACAAACTTATATGGAACAAGTACAAGTTTGAAAGAAACATGCCAAACATATATTATATTGATGAGAACAAAGTGTTACTTACAACCATGGATGAAGTGCAACAACTTCACCAAGCTCTCCTTGTCCAAACCCTTGCTTAAACATTCCACACATAGAATGATGATGCTCCAAATGACATCTTCCTCATGAGATCATAATTTAGATGCTTCACAATTCTTTCCATCTCCTCTTCCTCCATGGAAATCCCTCATTATATAAGATTTGGAGACTTAACCACCATGGAGAGGATCTCTCATCAGATCCACTAAGAAAGAGATATCTAAGATATTTAAGGAGAAAATATCTCTTAAGGATTTTGGGGAGGAAATATCTCTCAAGGATTTTAAGGAGGAAATATTTCAACCATCCATGAGATCCTCCACCTTCCCTTAAAAATTTGGAAACCAAATGTGAGGTGGATTCTCACACTTCATTACTTTTTTTTTCATGAATATTAATAATAATTCATGTGCACTTGATTCTCACACTTAATCAATTTCTTTTCCATGAATATTAATAATAATTCATGTGTATTTTGGCCTTTATGTAATATATCCCTCCTCCACATTGACTAGGGATTGTGACATAGGTTATTCCATGGTGTCAAGGTGTATGAGACACTTATATGACACTTTATGACACTTAGGATGAGGTACCTAGGTGTGAAAATTTCACGTGTAACAGAATGCCCCCTAAAGTGTGAGTTTAGAAGAGAGAATGATGGCCGAAACACTTTACAAATATTTAAAGCAAGGGTGTGGACACAGAGAACTTGATAGAAGCTGTACACAAACATCCAACAAATATTATGACATGTTTCAAACCCAAGGCAGACATACCTATGCTCTGGTGATAAAGACTTGCATGATATGGCCGCCATAAAATACACTGCAGATCCATAATTATATTGATAAAAGGTATAGACATAGAGGATACAGTGTGGATCTATACTCCTATGACCTGAACTAATCGTAGCCACGAAGAATACACAATGGATCTACGAGATGACAAGACATAGACACGACCAATACAAAGTGGATATATGTAACAATATATGTGTCATTGTTCAAAAGAAACTCCTTCGCAACCTGGGAAAAGTGCATATAAGAGTGATGACTCAACCCATGGTCTTCTTACTGATCCTGATGTAGTACGAATATAACCATGTGAATAGATGTCCTGACATTGAACATGGAAAAAACCACTTGATTACTGGTTAATGATGTAAACCGTTAACAAGCGCGAGAGAGGTCACCATTGATGTCAATGATTCCCAAGGTACTCTAGTACATTCCAACGAATGTGAATGGATGAGCTGAAGTAGAACATCCATGGAATCATATGATCAGAGGTCAATGATGTAAACTCACTGTCGAACATGAGAGGCCTACCATTGAGGCATGCAGGTCCCAAAGTACTAACTGGTTTCTAAGTCTAGAAACTGGATAATGTGTTGAAGTCGACAGGAATAGACTCGTTGAAGGAGGGCCTTGACGTATCCCCCATCAACGACACGAAATAGACACAGAGATGTAATTGGTAGATCAAATGAACATGGACTGACATGGGTATTGAAACAAGATATTTGTGATGGTTTACTCTCGAGGCAGATACGTCCCTTGAACACTGAGGCACAATAGCAGAAACATGACATGGACCAAAACACGATGATGCAGTGGATACTGTGACTTTCGTTGGGTGACCCAAAGGAGTAAAAAAAACTCAAAGGATTGGCTTAGTGCAAAGGTTTAGCAGATTAAAAATGTGTGAAAAGACAAAGTGCCGTGTTCAAGGGCGACTCTAAGAGTTACTGGTAATGTTCTCAAAAACTGCTTGGCTTGCTTCTTTCAATTTTTCCCCCATCCATATAGATGAGTACCTCTTTTTAATTTAATGAGCTCGAGGAGGGTAACACATGCTCGATATAACTCACCTTCAGTGAGTTCCTCTTCCTTTGTTTAATGATCTGGAAGAAGTAAGAGTTAAGTCCCATATGGGCCCTTCAGTGTATAATTGTTTAACGAGTCCAGAGAAGGTAAACTCGGTAGTTTTTCATTTTTAGAGAGTCTAAAAATGACTTAAAGAAGACTCCAATGTTGTCCTTTTTCATAATGTTAGTCTTGCGAGGCTGAAAAAGAGATAAATTATCACTCGAAAGACGCCCTTTCAAACCTTTTAACAAGTGGGGAAGGAAGCAAGATCACTCAACAATATTTTCATGTTTAAAGAGTTTGAAAATAGCTTAAAGACGACTCCAGGGGGTTCCTTTTTTGTGTATCCATACAGGTTCGAAAAAGAGATAAAAGTTTACCCGGATGCATTCTCATGTATTTACGAGCACGAGAAAGAACAAAGACTGAGCTCGGTATGCCCCCAGCTTGAAAGCTAGTGGCTTAACTCCAGAATGATCATCAAAGGCTGGAGACATGCCCTCCAAGCTTCAATGCATTCACCGACTTTGAGGTTGTCACCAATTTCTCTACTAGATAAGAAAAAGGAGAAGGGTGGATGAAAAGAAGGTTTGAAGAGAGGTGACTATTTCATTTTTTAATGAGCTTGACATAGGAAAATAACTATGATCAGGGCCTCTATTTCATTTTTTAACGAGCTTTCCACAGAGAAGAGAAACTATGCTCGTGACCTCTGTTTCATTTTTTAACGAGATCGCTACAGAGAGGAAAAACTCTTCTCGTGACCTCTGTTTCATTTTTTAATGAGCTTGCTACAGAGAGGAAAATCTATGCTTGTGGTTTCTTCTTGATCATGGCTTCCAAGAGGATAATGCTCTGGAAGGACACCATGTCAAGGGACAAAACTCGGTCATGGATTCCAAGAGATCTTCGCTGGATGGAAGATAATCACCATGGAAGGAACACATGTCGAGGGCCGCGACAGGCGTAAGGAGATCAAGCTCCAATATCCCTATCGAAGAAATCACCATGTCAAATACCAGATCCAAATCATCGGAAGTCGAAGGTATGGGAGACGATAGAAAATCAGCATCAGGAGGGGATATAAACTGTATATCTGCCCGAATTTCTTCATGAGGGGGAAGAAAAGAGGATTGATGATGGTTATCATCCTGAGGTAGCTCGTCAATGATCAACATTTCCATGATAAATTCATCCGAGGGAAAATTTTGGGAAATATAATCGATTGCAGACGGCAAGGAACTCAACCGTGATTGCATCAATGAACTGTCGGGTGCCAATAGACGTTGGTCATCTGACGAGGGAGAAGCAGATTGGATAGAAACTTATGATGGTTCGGCTGGACTAAGTGGCATGATGTCACCTAATACATTGAAGTCCAATGGATTAGGTACAATCCAAGGGTCAGATGATTCCAAGGATTGATAAGCCGTGGTCGAAATCATATCGACGGTGGCAATGTGATGTGTAGTCGGTGGAAGTGGTGTAGGGAAGGTATCCATGAGGCTAGAATCTTTCACTAAGACAACACCAATGCTTTCATACGTGATCTTGTGGTCTCCTAAGAAAGGAATATTGTTGGTGGCGGGAACGCGAGCATCGGTCGTGCAGAAATCCAACTGATCAATAGTGACAATTTTGCCTTGATTAGGAAATTGTACACATCGAAAGACCGACGAGGCAACGACAGTCATAGCATAAAATCAACTTCTTCCAAGTAACAAGTTGTAATCGATGGGAGCATCGACCACCTCAACATAAACAGTAACAATTTTGCCACCCAATTGGATGGGCATGGATTGTAAAATCCCATGGGGATGAAAACCTCGCCCATCAAAGGTGCGTAATATATTTGGGGATTTGTTAAGTGTGGGTGATTTTAAACCTTTACAACATTCTAAAGACATGACACAAGTTGAGGCTCCCTCATCCAGAATAGTTCGGTGGATTTTTTGATTGTGAACAACAACATCAACTATGAAAGCAAGTTGGTGGGAGAGTCGAGACGCATAATTGTCCAGGTTAAACATGATATGGTTGGACGACTCAGGATCAACAACGCCAATAGCAACCAAGAGCGTTCTACGTTGATTGGGGAAGTGCTGTAGAACTTTGAGTGTAGACATAGCACACGGTGCTTGATCCAAATCTTCAACAATGTTGTAGTTCTGGGCGACACGTGAACTATGATTAAAGGTAGCTTTGTAGATAGTTCTCTTAGGAGGGCATAAGATAGAGTCAAATGCAGGTTTCTCAATCTGAAGTGGTCCAGATGGAGGAGTAACCGATGGAGGACTAACAAAAGATTGTGATGGATCCGGTAAAGTACCGGTACAGTTAGTATCTTTTCCTTTGTCAGGGTTACCTAGTGTGTCATATGTCTTAGAGAGAGTGTTCAAATTAATCCCATTAAACATATAAATATGTGCACTCGACGAGGCCTCATCATTAGGATCGTTGGAACTGCCCCCAAGAGAGGGGGTTTGAGCAACCATGGATTGCTGCTGTGGAAAAGGCTGAGTAAGCACAGCGGGTTGTGACTTTCCTTGGAAAATTTTGGCCACTTCATTGCGAAGTGGATAGTCTCGAGTGTAGTGATAATCACCACAAATGATACATGGTAATTTCAGTTTCCATTGTGTTTTTTCAGTAGCAAGTGTTTGAAATTGATTTTTTGGTTGTTCATTGTTATTTTTTGATTTATTCTTAGTCTTCTTCTTACCTCCAGATTGTTGTGAAGGGGAAGATTGAACCACATTCACCTCAGAGATTTGAGTTTGGGGGGAGGTAGAGGAGAGTGTGGTCGATTGGGGAGTAGATTGAGTTTTGACGGCATCGATAACACCATCCGCATGAGATGAGGATGATGACTTAGATGGATCAGTATTAGCCCGAGCAACACTCAGAAGAAAATCATACAAAGTACTAGATTGTGAATAAACCAAATCTAAGTACTGAGCCTGGGCAATGGCCTCTTCCTCAGTGACTGCGCCACCCATAGCGACATCGCAAGAGATCGGGGGTAAAAGTGATTTAGTAAACCATTCCGCCAATAATATGTCGGGAATGATTACCTTGATCATCCTTCGTCATCGCATCCACTCATGAATATGGTCAGAGATATGCACGGATTTAGTTTGACGAAGGGAGGTCAAGAGTTCAGTACCTGTCTCGTAGCGAATAGGTAGTTGAAAGTGCATGAGGAAAGACATGGCAAGGGAATTGAAATTATGAAAAGAAGCACGTGGTAGTTCAATATACCACTTTGCTGCTGAGCCTGTAAGTGTTCGCTGGAAAAGATGCAAACGTACAGAATCATCCATGAGGTAGTTTGATGAACACCACAAATGGAAATTCATCACATGGTTGTTTGGATCTTTGCCAGATTTTCCGTCAAATTTTGGAATATCAGAAGGAAGTTTAGCTGGAATGACTGGCCAACCGGTGAATGAAAAATAGGATCATTAGTTAACCGAGACAAGTCTGGGAGATCCAAAGTCACAAGGAAAGGTAGTTGTTGGTTAATTTCTGGATGACACTGGTGCGGCATAGGAACACTAGTAGGACCATAAACTGGGTTAGGTATATAGTTTTAACGAGTAGGTCCTCCTACATACAGTTGTTGCTGGCCAGGATAAGCAGGACTCGATGATGGATGAGAAACATTTTCATAACCCGGTGGGTTCTGAGAATTATAGGCCGGGTGATTTGCTTGCCCATAAGGAGGATAAACATTTTTCCCTTGAGCATGGTAAGGAGTAGATCCCGGAGGTGAATACACATTAGACCCATGAGGAGGATAAGGTTGTTGTCCCGGAGAACTCTAGGTGGTGTTTGGGATGCCACTCGGATAAGGTTGTCCGTAAGATGTTCCGGAAGGAACAGGATTTGATACTCCAACTGGTGGGTTATGATACAAGTTCCCCCCAACATGGGGTTGAATAAAAGTGTCTCCTAAAGATACTCCTGAGGATTGTGAAGGGTTTCCATCAAATGAAGGTTTCCCCCCTGCCAGCGATTGATTAACGACCAGGGTATGATTGGAAAACAAAGGTTGTCGTCCAGGAGGAGCATGAAAAGGGGGCTTTCCCCCAGGAGGGGTAGGCCCTCCATGAGGGAAAGGTTCGTTAGATGGTGGGTTCCCTCTAGCTGGTTGTGTTTGGCTGGCAGGGGTCTACATTCTCGGGTGAAAAGATGTCCCAGCAGGATCGTGTGGAACATGTGGAGCTGTAGAGTAAAAGCTTGTAGAAACGGGGGTAAGGATTGATGTGCCTTGGATATGAGTAGAGGTGATGAGTCCAGCAATAGGATGGACTTGTGCTAGCATAATAGTAGAGTTAATAACCTGATCGACTGGGTGATTCATGGTTTGAACGGATGGTCCTGTTTCACTAGGAGGGTCATGAGGATGAAAGGGTTGTCGAAAGGATTCAAAATGTTCATAGAGATCGCATCCCAATGAAGTCCTCCATACATAACGAGAAGGTGTTGGATTGGTATCTACTGCGGTTCTAGGATGAACATGAGTCTTATACTCATCACCAAAGATTGGTTCTGTGGATCCCATATATGTTTCGGTAAAATTTCTCTCCGGTAATTGTGGGACCTCTTTGTCTATGACGTTCCCAAGGGAGTCTAAACAAAGAAAAAGTGGTTCGAGAGGGGTTACTGACACATATGTAGTGTGAGGAATGGGATTTTCAATTGTAACCAAAGCGCCTTCTGAGTTATATAATGGAGGAGCAATAACACTTCCAGCGTCAGATTGATTTTCCACCTCTCTACGGTAGTTGTCTTATGGAGGCTTAGGAGGTAAGGGTTGGTAGCCTTCCGGAGGCAGCCCTTGCATCCTACGTGATCGACAAAGACCTTTATCGTCTACAGGCTCAATTTTGGAGAATAACAGAACACAATAAAAATCTAGGGCCAACTAACAAAATAAAACAACATACGCTAATAAAATCTAGTGTTAGAAAAACAAGACCGCGGAGCAATAAAATAAAACAAATACAGAAACAAAAACACAGAAGACACACAATACAAGAGAGACACAGATTTATGTGGTTCACCCAATGTGGGCTACGTCCACCAGAGAAATTTCCAGGTCCTTCCTTTATTATTATCCAGCAAATGAAGGGATACAACCTACAACAAAACCAGTTGTAACTTCCTCTTCTTTCTCCCACAGTCTCCTCTCTCAGAATAAAATATTCACCATCATCCATAGCTATGATACATTTCACTCATAAAAGAGGTTTGCCTTCTAGGGAAAAAAAACCCTAACATCATCTCTACCGTTAGATCTGCGACCTTATAATGAATGGTCCAGATTTACAATGAAATTACGATATACTTTTACAAGGCGAATTTTGCTTTGGGGGCTTTGCCCCCGAACCCCCGCTGGGGGCCCGCTTGCCCCCAGACCCCCTAGCCGGGGGGATAGGCCCCTCAGACCCCACAGAGGGGGTACCCCCCCTATGCACTCCCCCGCGTAGAAGAGTGTACATACTTCTGGGGTGTAAATACTTCATGGGGTATAAACACAACTGAAAGTAAAAGACCTCTGAATCATGAAGATAATCAGGCTCCACAACCAACATCTAGGAATCAACCAAGAAAACAAAACTTCTCTCGATGATCGTACTAGTTGGGGATGAAATCCAACGTCGCATGATCAAGTCGAGAAGGGGCTAGGATATAGTGGAATAGTTATAATGGCGACTTGCTTAACGGACTTTCACCTTGGTGCAAGATTCCACGCAATAATTGTGTATTTACCCTCTAAGGAGCCCGAGTGAGTTTGAACAATGTTTGTTCCAAGTACAGTGAGACTTCCCTTCACCATCATCTTGTGTAAGCACCTAAATATTATGGAAGCTAAAGACACCAATTCGCAGTTAGTCCCTGGGCGGGTACAGTTGACACTGGACACTCCGATCTGAACGTATGGGCAGGATAACAAGTCCGAAATCAACCTGAGAGGCTCCCACACATAATCGTGGGTATACCTTCAAGTGACTGCCAATATACGATCCGACCACTACAAACAGTTGAACCACGGAGGGATAATCTCCATAATTTGCCCGAATGTGACCTCGTGCGTAACCCCTGTGTGAGAGGGGGATCCAAGAAAACTGATATGACAATTGGATTTGACTCTCCATAGCTCAGGATGATAATGTTTGTTTTGAAAAATTTGAAGAGTTGTACTCACAGCCTAATCCAAAGTGCTAATCCTATTCTACTGTTGGTGGAAGATCCTAAAAATAAAAAATGTTCTAGATAATTTTTAATTAGCATTCATTTTACAACTGTTCTTTACTCAAAGGGTGTACAAAAGTGAAACTGATGGAATGATGACTCAATTCCAAAGACACGCATACAAGATGATAACCAATCATTTCTTTTCAATGAATGCCTATTTAAGGGAAAGAGAAAGAGGTGTTTTCACTATCAAACACTAATATGGAATGTCCTCAATCAATTTGTTCTCAATCAAATCCAATGTAGTGCTAAAACATTTCAAAAATGCCTTCTAATATGCAAACCAATCACTAATATGTATCTTTGTTGTTTGTATGTGAATGATGATTAATTCAATGAAAAAATTCTCCTGCTAACTACCCTTTCAGATCAAGGAGATTCGGACAAGCATAAGCAGATTTCACACAAACAACACACCCTCTTACTATGATTGAAACAAGAAGCAAAAAAATAAAACAAAGCAAATAAAAAAATAAAACAAAAGAAAGATGCTAAGAAAACATGACCTCAAAGAACCAAATGAGATGATTCACAGATTTCTGATGTCCTCCACTAGAGTTCCCGCTCATTCAGATGAGAGAGAAGAAAGCAGTGGATTGATTTCAAGTTCTCAACAGCAGAAAAACTCAAAATTAGGAAGAAGGTCACAAAATATGAACAGAAAAGTGCTTATTTCTCAGCAAGCAGAGTGTCAAAGGTCAATATGAAGAAGTATTGAAGCACAAAGAAGCTGAGCAAGGGAAAAAACAGAGACTGGACTTCAGAAAAGATAATCCTGGAAGGTTTTTTTGTAGAGGAAAGGGTGGCGCTCTGGTGTAAGGGGCACCAGAGTGTTATAATGCTCTGTGAAAAGCCAACAGGGGGTGCTAGCACTCTGCTAACATAGGCAAGGGAGCGTTGGTGTCTTAAAACCCATAAAATTGTCAAAAGAAACCAAAAACTCAGTCAAACTTTGTGAATCAAGATGAATGTGATGGAATAATGATTCAATCAGCATATGAAATCAAACATGCAGGGTGAAAAAGGTCTAAAAGTAACAAAGGGTAAGACAAGGTCTGTGGGGAAAACCAAAACTGAAAGTTTCAATTCGCTCCCCAGTGGAGTCGCCAATTTTTGTTGTAGGAAAATCTCCTTGCAGACAGGTAGATTTCCTCTTGAGAGCTAGACTCTTAACTCTAAGACAGAAAGTGCTTAACATGGACACTGACTTCCTTTTAGATCTAATCAAGCTGATGAAAAAAAGAGAAGGAGGAAAGCATGTACCTTATGAACGTCATTTGTCCCTACAAGGTCCAGGATGTGCTTCGATCTTGAGCTCCTTGGTAGATCTTGCAAGACAAACAAAAGTATAAACAACTTCATACTCTACTGAGATTATCTAAATCATATATCCATCTACTGTAGACAAACTTATATGGAACAAGTAAAAGTTTGAAAGAAACAGGCCAAGCATTGATTATATTGATGAGAACAAAGTGTTACTTAAAACCATGGATGTAGTGTAGCAGCTTCACCAAGCTCTCCTTGTCCAAACCCTTGCTTAAATTGTCCACACACAGAATGCTGATGCTCCAAATGACATCTTTCTCATGAGATCATAAGTTAGATGCTTCACAATTCTTTCCATCTCGTCTTCCTCCATGGAAATACCTCATTATATAAGATTTGGAGACTTAACCACCATGGAGAGGATCTCTCATCAGATCCACTAAGAAAGGGATCTCTAAGATATTTAGGGAGAAAAT
>SNQJ01S0077072.1:79269-100956 GCA_010110895.2 Picea sitchensis | reverse complement strand
AAGTTGGACTGGACACAGGGAAGGCCGACACGGGGAGAATGGAAAACTACAGATGGCCGACTCAATAGAGGTTTCAGATGAACTTCTCTTGAACATATGAATGACATGACTAATGATTTGGCAACATTGACTCAGAGACGACACAGGGTATGACCTTGTAGAAAATTGAATGAGAGACAAATGGATTTCCCAAACTGGCTTCAAATAATGAATAGGGGGGTGTCATGTTCAAGAGCAACACTTACTGCCAATTAATATGAATATGAGAACACATCCCTTTCCCAAATTTCCCCCCACCATTTCTGGCGAGTACCTCTTTATTTTTACGCAAACTTGAGGAGGATAACATATGCTTGTTGATATAAGCTCATCCTTCGGATAAGTCCTTCGGAGTATGTTTAACGAACCCTAGGAAGGAGTGGTTCGGTCCCATTACGGGTCTGTCGATGTTTGTTTAACGAGTCCAAATATAGAAAACTCGAAGGTTTTTCACGATTATAGAGTTTGGGAAAAACACTTAAAAGAGAACTCTCTCAGTTCCTTTTTTGTAAAATAGTCTGATGAGACCGAAAAAGAGATAAATTATCGCCCAACAAACGCTTTCTTCAAATACTTTAATGAGCGTGAAAATAGCAAGGTCGCTCGGCAATCTTTTCATGTTTAGAGAGTCTGAAAAGAGCTTAAAGGGAACTCCAGGGGGTTCCTTTTTTCATATAACCTTGTTGAGCCCGAAAAAAGTGATAAAAGTGTGCTCGATCGCGTTCTCATGTATTTTTGAGCATGAGAACGGACAAAGACCAAGCTCGAGGTTTTGTACAAAAACCATAAAAAACAATCGAAACATGCGATGAAGAAGAAAAAATATCTGCATCCCTGTGCATGAACATCGAAGTTGTTACGCCTGCAAAATTCATACTCAAAAGGGTATTAGACATTAGGTTTTAATAAATAAACAATTATAAAATCCAATAACAAATGGTAAAAGTAAATATAAAGGGGTAAAAGTTCTTTTTACCATAATCATTTTAACTTTACCAATATTTGAGCCCAAAACCCCTCTTTTGCCCTTGAATTTCGACACTCGATTGCGGGAGTTACGAGCATCCATTCGACAAACCATCTCCGGCAGTGAGGTAAGATCCTTGTCTTCTACCTTTCCATGGTTTGATTTCTCATTTTCATTAGCAAAAAACATAGTTTTGAGTTTTTTTGGGGGTTTAAAGTTGCGCTCAGCCATTCTCACAGGCCAGCCACATGGGACCTGCGAGAATGCCTCATTCTCGCAGGTGACCCCAAAGGCACCTGCGAGAACCTCGCACTATGCCTAAAGGGCACCTGCGAGAATCGCAAAGTGGAAAATGTTTTGAAGTTTTGCTCAATGAAAAAGATATCAAGTGTTGAATAGAGTTACTAACTTTCTTCTTATGCTTCTTATGCAGGTATTTTGCCATCACCATGGTTCTGGAATGGCGTGAAAGAGAGCATGAAGAAGATGATGCCATTGCTGAAAATCATCTAGCCACCATTGTCGCTTTACAAGACTGTGGTCTCCTGAAATTCTTTCGTATCCCGGGTATGAGGGGCCAAGTCAGGTTATTGGAGTACCTTGTGCATATGTGGGATCCCGACCAGCAAGTATTCCATGTAGGGGTCCACACATTGTCCTTGGATATCGAGGGCATTTACTTCTTGACAGGACTATCATGGCATGGGTACCACGCGAGCCTAACTGGTAGCAGAGGTGGTGGGCTACCCATGAGTGAGTACTCCCGCTTGCACTATGTTCCAGAAGCAGAGAGGAGCAAAGGGAAAGTAGCCATTTGGGGAGTGAAAGAATTGACCCTCTGCACTATTTTGTTCACCATTGCTCGTATGGCTGGGAGCACTGCTCCTCACATGGCTCTCCATAGCTACTTTGAATATTCCATAGAGTGTACTGAGCCTTGGGTTTTTAACTGGGCAGACGTAGTGCTTCGTAGCATGAAGAGGCAGTTGACCAAATGCAGGTGAGGCAACCTGAAGCAATTCGGGTACAGGTCTTTGTTGGTGTCCTTCTTTCTTGAGAGGGTTCCCTTGCTGAGGCTGCAGGTTGAGTGGTGTTAGCGATTATTTTTTTCATTAGGCACAGAAGCACCCAGGTTGCAGATTGCACACAAAATGCCCAAATGCAGTAGCAGAAGGACTAGCGTTCATAGCAGATAGCTGAGAAGGAAGTGGATGGTCAGGATCTCACAGAGAATATCGACGAAATCCCGTCTACCGTTAGATCTCGGGAAGTTGCACAAAGTTTAAGTCCTAGCGAGCAGAGGAGGAGTCCTGGAGGAGTCATCGGGATATTAGAGTCATCGAGGTTTAAAAGATCGAGAGAACTGAGACCCTTTGAGTCTCGAAACTCCGACGAGGAATCTCAGTCGTTGATCTCAATAGGACATGTGTCAGACATCAAGCGAAGAGTCGGGGTTCAGTTCATCGGAGAATCGGGGTTTTCGAAGACATAGAACTCTCGCATGTAGGAATCGCGATCCGCGATTTCCCGATAGGATCAGAGCTGTCCAACAGCAGGGACATGTGGCAGGAGATCCCGCAGAGTCGGGGATCGAGGAATTGAAAGTCCCGTGCAACATGACAACGGGAATTGCGATATCCCGATACGCAATTTCCCGACGGGGTTAAGGATCATAATGGATGACAGCCGCTCATCCCAAAGGACACGTGGCATGATATATGGTCGCGTCAGCGTTTCGAAGATCAGGGGTTCATGGGGTGAGATTTTTGTGTTGATCAACATCACAAAACCCTGAACCCCGATAGTGCCGAAAGCATAGAAACTGGAACCCGCGGTCTCATGAAGTGTTTTCAACTATCCATCCAGAGGGGACACCTGGCAGTAAATAAATCCATCTCGGTGCTTCGCCCATCGCGATTCCAACACGCAAAGGGCAGTCCCGTTATTTTTCGATACGCGAGCTGCCGAGAGAATCCTGCCTTTTAGCAACAAGTCAAGCGAGTGGGCAAAGTTTCGCCATCAACGGCCGAGATCCATCCATAGAAGTGGATCGATGGCCATCGGGTTTCCGGGGCTGACCAGTTGCCCAGGGTTTAGCAAGGGGAAGCGCCATGGTTCAAAACAAATCTGGACCGTCCGATCCAACTGGGATAGGTGGCATCCGGTCGACATATCGGGTATCAGAGTTTCGAGGAGCGGGCGCCCCTCGTTTCTTGCATTTTGAAATCCCGAACCCTGAATTCCCGATGGCACCCAGAATCGGGCCCATGGTTTTGGTGCCTGGTCATCAAGAAGGAGGCCTGGGGAAGGGGCGTTTATGTTTGTCATTTGGCCACTCGGGCCCCGAAACGTTGAACTAAATCACAGAGGGAAGGCACGGTGATGTTCCAGATACTGATTCGACATGGGATAAATCCTAGTACCTGCTGGAGATTAATGAATAAAAGGGAGTGTGTCTCAAACCTCACCTTGCTTATTTATTGCAGAGTATGGAGGTCCCGACCGAAATTCATCCTGAGAGGGTCCCCTGTACCATTTCTCCTCAGAGAAGCCACGTCGAGTTTTCAATTCGCCAGAGGAACCTGCACACGCCAATTCAACATTCAAAGGGATCAGCTACCCCCTGGCGTGAACCATACTGAATTAAAGAGGTATATGACAGGGGAGAAAAGGACAGATTGGATGGAGGAGACGACACCCATTGAAAATTCTGAGACGCCTCTGCTGGGCGAAAGGAAGGGAAGAGTATATGTAGGCATTTTTTCCATTTTTGTAAGGATGGATGGTTGAGCAGAGCTCCTAGTTGTAAAAACTTTTATGAAGAACTGTTTTCTGATTTTTCTAGACTTTTGAGACTTCTTGCCTGATGAATGTCAGTTTTCTTTCGCATCTTTGTTTATACTGTATTAGAGCATCTCGGAATTGGAGGATCCAGTCGAGTTTTGAATGTTATAGGATGATGTATGTTGGGTCACTGTAACGATTATATTTCTTTAGACAGTCCCTATGAACTTCTCAGCACTGAACGACTTGGAATTGGAGGATCCAGTCAAGTCTTCCCTTCAGTTTCTTGAAGCCCTGAACCAAGCGGATCTTGTATTCAGAGTTTTTCCTCTACGAGCTACCGAAAGGCCTGTTGCCTGAGATAGTTTGTTCATTCTCCTCCCAAGTCTTCCATCTATTCATTTTTAAATCAACTCACTGACTGAAGTTAGGTCAATACCTCCTTTGTTCCTCGTCTATCAGACATAGTTCCTATTCGAAGCCATACCTATTCGAGCCTCTCCCCATTTGATCACCCATCTATTAAACCATGACATAAAACTGATGGGCATTGGGCTCTGCTCCTGCAAGCAATCCAGGGGTGACTTCCAACGCTAACATTTTTGGCGTCGTTGCCGGGGACGAAGTTGAATATTTTCCCCGAGATTGAACGACAACCATTAACTGATTCTGAAGGTGCATCAGATATCATAATTATCAGATTTTTGTTGTGCACCTGGCAACTCCATTGTGACGACTCCGCTGGGGAGAACCTGCTCTGTTAATTGTGGCTTTCAAAGGCAGACATATGCGGTCTCATCCACAGCTGCCTCTAGCTACGCCCGAAACAGATCCAGAGGTGGTGCTAAGAAAGGGAAAGGCCCCTGAAGAAGTAGCATCCACCACTGAACCAGGTAATCCACTATATCCTCCTGTGGGAACTTCTTTTTCTCCTCCTCAGGCTCTTGACAAACCTATTTCTGAGGTTTCCCATTTCCTAAATTTCGGGAGTGTTCCTATTGAGTTTTCCTCTCCTGGTCTGGGACCAGAGGGACAAGACCTTATCACTCCCCTCTCCTCTGAAACTATGCCTTGGCGCAGACTCGGAACCACAGAAGATTTCCCCACTCCTATCTTTACCACTCCTGCACAAAGAAAAACACCTACTGACTTGAGCTCAATAGCCTTCTCCTTAAATCCCCTCTTGTTTCCTACTCCACTTCGGGACTCATCCCCAGTAGCCCCATCGCAAACTCCTTCTCCTCCCAGCTCTCCTCCACCTAATATTCCTATGGCTGGTGCCAATCCCCCTCTAACTAGAATGGATGCCATAGTTGATGCCTGATATGCTCCCTTGATCCTATCTCAACCTATGCATCCTCTCCCTGCTGGAGACTACTTGAAGTATATGCCCAAGTTCACTAGGGAAGGAGACATAACTACCGAAGAGCACCTGGATGCTTTCTACAGTTATGCAGACAACCTCAACATTGAGAATGAAGATGTCTGGATGAGGGTCTTCATCCAGAGCCTGGATGGAAAGGTGAGGAAATGGTTTAGAGGATTGGCTCCAGGATCTATTGATGGGATTGAAGCCCTGGATAATGCTTTCCTGAGGCAATGGGGCGATAGGAAAGATTTCATGTATTACATGATAGAGTTCGGGTCTTTAAAGAATATGGATGGAGAGTCTGTCTCCGACTTCTCCAAAAGATTTAATAATATGTATAACAAAATCCCTGCCGAGATAAAGCCTTGAGAAGCCTCAGCTAATATTTCGTATGCTAGTGCATTCGGCCCCGATTTCTGCCTTTTGTTGAGAGAAAGAAGAGCCACCTCCTTAGCTCAAATGAAAGATGCGGCCATAGAAGTGGAATCCAATGTGTTAGCAGCTGACAGACTGAGGAACAAGGCCGACGCAAATAGGAGAAAGGGAAGGTCGGAAGCCTCGACTTCTAACCCATCGGTGCCCCACCCTCAAGTGGATGAACTCACCAGGATGGTGAAATCTCTGTCTGCAGAGATGGAGAGAATGAGAGTGGAAGGGAGGCAAGCATATAAAGTCCCCCATAATGTCGAGAAGGGAGGAGGCTTCAAAAGGCCCAACAATATTGCTTCCTCGACTGTGCAAAGGGAGAAGGGAAGAGACAGAGAAGACCAAAAGGTTCAGGCCCCTTTTCAAAACAATTTTGTGGCTGAGGGGGAAGAAGGGGAAACAGATGAGCTGGATCCTGAAATCCATTGCTTCAGGGACACTCCTCCTTTTCCTCATCTCACTCAATCAGCATATGAGGAGTCTCTCATGGACAGTCGGCTAAACGAACTGAGCAAGGAAAACCAGACTAGTAGTCGCCAAGGCAGGTATGACCTGAGGTCCCAGAAGAAGGTAGTAGCACCTGATTCCCCTAAGCAGCTCATTAGAACAGAGAAGCCTGCTAACGAAGCAGCAGACAATCACAGAGGTAAGAATACCCAACCCCTCTCTCCCATTATTTAGAGTCATGTTCCCGAAATAAGATAAATCCCAAAGCTCTCATCCCCTTTTAATTTCGAGCATGAAATTCAAAAAACCAGAATCCATGTGCCCCTGACAGAGTTGATTAAACATGACGGGTTCAAGAAACACTTCTCTGAGCTTTTACAGGATGAGGTCCCATGCCTTCCCACAGACTCCATCAATTTACAAGATGAAAATCCTGCAGTGATCCTAGGTCCTATGGTAGAAGACAGGAATGACTCATCCCCTCCCTTCTACACTTCCTTGAACATACATGACAAAGTGTTGCACAATTTCTTGATGGATTCGGGGGCTTCTCACAACCTCATGCCCAAAACTGTCATGGAAGAGTTGGGACTAGAAGTCACCCAAGCCTACCATGATCTCTATTCCTTTGACTCCAAGAAAGTGCAGTGTCTTGGAGTCATTAAAGACCTGGTTGTGACCTTGTTTCAATTGCCCATGAAAAGTGTGGTCATGGATATTGTAGTGGCCGATGTCCCCCCAAAGTTCGGTATGTTGTTATCAAGATATTGGATAAAGAGACTAGGGGGAACCTTGCATATGGATATCACATATGCCACTATCCCTGTGTTTGGAGGGGAGCATAGAATACTATACAGGGAAGCCCAACTGGCCTACATAATCAGTGATGAGGCCAACCCTACCAACCATCCCATTTTTGCCTTAGATATTGATCTAGGTTCCAGTGTGCTTCAACTCACCCATTCTCCCGAGCCTCCTCTCAAACTTAGAAAGAAGCCCACCATTTCCCCTAAATTTCCTCCCTCCATCACCCCCGTCTGGAAAATGTTCTTTGATGGAGCCTCTTCTAGGGAAGGCGCTGGAGCTGGGGTGGTCTTTGTGTCACCTTCCCAGGAAACCATATCTCTGTCATACAAATTAGAATTTGAAGCTACCAATAATGTGGCAGAGTATGAAGCTCTTGTTCTGGGATTAAGAGCTGCGAAGGAAATGGGAATTCAGGAGGTAGCAGTGTTCAGAGATGCAGAGTTGGTGGTCCAACAGATCAGAAACGCCTATCAGGATAAGCATCCTCGACTCAGAAGCTACAGAAATGAGGTATGGGACCTAGTTGACAGTTTCTTCTTGGCGTTTAACATTTCTTTCGTCCCAAGAGAGGAGAACATGATGGCACATTTTCTTGGCTACATCAGCAAGTAGTTTCAAAGTGCCCTTGCCGCCTAAATGCAGATATGATGTAGAAGTGAAATACAGGCCCTCCATACCTGACAACGTCAAATATTGGAAGGTATTCGAGGATGATCTCGAGATCAAGAAGTTCTTGGAGACTATCGAAGAATTTTTAGAGATGCACATCAACCAAGACTTCGTCTTAGAGGAAGAGCTCGATGGGGGTAATTTTCTGAATAAGATTGCAGAGCGTGACATTGTACAGCTGCCCAGCAACCATATTCCTAGAGGACTGGTTCCTTTGAAAAGACTTTTTGATAGAAATGATGTATCGTTAAAGGGAGAAGTCTTGGAGGAGGATGTTGGTACTATTCAGTGCAACATTGGGACCGAGGGTGAGCCCAAGTATGTCAAATTGTCAAGAAATCTGACAAGGGAGCAAAGGTCTGAATACATTGCACTTTTGAGAGAATTTGCGGATGTTTTCGCCTGGACATACGAAGACCTCAAAACATATGACATTTCTGTCATCGAGCATAAAATCCCATTAAAAGAAGATGCAAAGTCATTTAGGCAGAAGCTGAGACAGATCAATCCTATGTTGCTGCCTATCATGGAGAGGGAAGTGAAGAAGCTGCTTCAAGCTCAGATCATTGTACCGCTGAGATATTCAGAGTGGGTGGCCAACTTGGTGCCAGTAAGGAAAAAGAATGGAGAGATATGACTCTGTGTGGACTTCAAAAACCTGAACAGGAGCTCGCGAAAAGATAACTACCCCTTGCCAAAGATGGAACATATACTGCAGAGGGTAACAGGAGCTTCTAGGATGTCCATGATAGATGGATTCTCTGGCTACAATCAAGTCTCTGTTATGCCTGAGGACAGGGAAACGATAGTGTTCACCACTCCATGGGGCACATTCATGTATGCTAAGATGTTGTTTGGATTAATGAATGCAAGGTCAACATTCCAGCATGCCATGGATATATATTTCATCGGGGAAAAGGATAAATTTGTGGTTGTTTATCTGGATGACATCACAGTGTTTTCAAAATCTGATAAGGAACACCGTCACCATCTCAGGAAGGTTTTCTTGAAATGCAGAAAGTTTGGCATTTCATTAAACCCTAATAAATATCTATTCGTGATGCAGGAGGGAAAGTTACTAGGCCACATAGTATCAGCAGAAGGAGTCAGAATTGACCCCAGCAGAGTTGAGGCGATACAAGCCTTATCAATCCCGAGTTCCAAGAAGGAGGTCCAATCTTTCCTCGAAAAAATTAATTTTCTGAGGAGGTTTGTGCCTAACTTTGCTGAGGAGGTAAATCTTATAACAGCCATGTTGAAAAAGGAGAATGAAGTAAGGTGGACCCCTCAATCGCGACATTCCTTTGAACAAATCAAGAAGGCTCTGACGGAAGCTCCTGTGCTTATCAGTCCCGACTACTCAAAGGATTTCCTTATTTTATCCTTTGCCTCACCTGACACAGTGGCTGTTGTTTTATTACAGACAAACGACATTGGGATAGAGCAGCCTATTTCTTATTTCAGCTGAGCATTGAGGGATGCTGAAGTCAGGTATGACACTATGGAGAAGTAGACTTATGCTCTAGTAGAAGCTCTCAAATATTTTAGAACCTACATCCTGCAGTTAAAGATCATCGCCTATGTCCCCTCAACTATTGTTAAAGACATTCTTATTCATCCTGACATAGACGGGAGAAGGAGTAAATGGATAGCCAAAATCCTGGAATTAAACCTGGAAATAAGGCCCACCAAATTGATCAAAGGTCAAGGTTTAGCCAAACTGTTGGTTGAAGCAAACTACCAAGATATGGGGATAAGTTTCATAAATGAATGCTCAGGGATTCCACAAAGTCGAATGTCTGAAATGAACCCTCGAGGAGAGCCCCTATTAGCTCGATGTCCTTGGTATAAGGATGTCATATACTTTTTGCAAGAGTTGCGGCCCCCAGACGGCCTGGAAAGGAACAAAGCAAGAGCTTTAAAGCTCAAGGCAGTCAAATACTACCTGATCGATCAAATGTTATATTGGAAAGACCCCCTGGGGGTGCTTTTAAAATGCATGAGTCCACAAGAGGCCGAAATGATCGTGGCTGAATTTCATAGCGGCCTGTGTGGAGGGCATCATTTCTGGAAATCCACAGCCCACAAAATCCTCAAGGTTGGATACTAATGACCTACTGTGTTCACTGATGTCTGCAAAAGGGTCAGAGCCTATATCAAATGTCAGAAATTTGCAGGAAAGCAGCAGCTCAAGTCTCTGTCGTTAAATCCGGTGGTGGTTTCAGGGCCTTTCCAGCAGTGGGGCCTAGATTTCATTGGAGAAATTCACCCTGCCTCCAGTGGGCAGCACAGGTGGATCCTGACTGCTACAGATTTCTTTACCAAGTGGATTGAAGCTATCCCCACCAGGAGTGCCTCCCACAAGGTAATCATTGGATTCTTGGAGGACCTCATCACAAGGTTTGGCTGCACAAATAAGATTGTCACTGATAATGCAGCCGCTTTCGGGTCTGAACCACTAACCAAGTTCTGTGAACAATTCGGGATCAAATTGATTCACTCCACCCCATATTATCCACAGGGCAACGGTCTAGCGGAATTCAAAGCTGAAATTAAAATGGCTTGGAATTCAAAGCTGAAATTCGCCCTATGGGTTGATCGGGTGACTACAAAGAGATCTATAGGTCTCTCCCCTTTCCAGTTAGTCTACAGAGCCGAAGTCGTCTTCCCTTCTCAGCTGGCCATTCCCGTAGCAAAATTCTTCCAGGATTATCAAGAAGAGCCGAGTGACATGATCAGAAGGATTCATCAGCTAGTGGAGGTCCAGCAGGCTAGGGAGCAGACAGTGGATAGGATTTAGGACCATCAGCGAAAGATCAAGCAGGATTTTGACAGGAAGGTCAGGAAGAAGGGATTCAAGGTCGGGGATCTGGTACTTAAGTGGGATGCCCCCAGGCAGGATAAAGGAAAACATGGAAAATTTGACGCCCTCTGGACCGGCCCCTTCAAAATCTCTGAGGTTTTCTCAAACAATACATACAAGTTGCAAGGTTTGGAGGGCGAAGAAGCTTTCAACAGCCCAGTGAATGGGAATTTTCTGAAGAAATGTTTTATTTGAGCCTCAGACGGCTCCCTTGTTTGTAAATATTGTCCTTTAAGTTCTTTGTTTAGTTTCTTTTTGCATGTTTTCGGTCTAATAAGTGACTCGATAGCCCAATAGCAAGGCACTGAAGCTGTGGAAGGAGTTCTTAGAGCATCGCAGGGATGACTCTATCCCCCATGGAGCCTAATGTTAGCGATTATTTTTTTCATTAGGCGCAGAAGCACCCAGGTTACAGATTGCACACAAAATTCCCAAATGCAACAGCAGAAGGACCAGCGTTCGTAGCAGATAGATGAGAAGGAAGTGGATGGTCAGGATCTCACAGAGAAGATCGACGAAATCCCATCTGTCGTTAGATATCGGGAAGTTGCGTAGAGTTTAAGTCCTAGCGAGCAGAGGAGGAGTCCCGGAGGAGTCATCGGGATATTAGAGTCATCGGGGTTTAAAAGATCGAGAGAACTGAGACCCTTTGAGTCTCAAAACTCCGACGGGGAATCTCAGCCGTTGATCTCAATAGGACATGCGTCAAACATCAAGCGAAGAGTCGGGGTTCAGTTCATCGGAGAATCATGGTTTTCGAATACATAGAACTCTCGCATGTAGGAATCGCGATCCATGATTTCCCGATAGGATCAGAGCCATCCAACAGCAGGGACACGTGGTAGGAGATCCCACAGAGTTAGGGATCGGGGAATTGAAAGTCCCGTGCAACATGACAACGGGAATCGCGATATCCCGATACGCGATTTCCCGACGGGGTTAAGGATCGTAATGGATGATAGCCGCTCATCCCAAAGGACACGTGGCATCATATCTGGTCACGTCGGCGTTTCGGAGATCGGGGGTTCATGGGGTGAGAGTTTCGTGTTGATCAACATCGCGAAACCCCGAACCCTGATAGCGCCGAAAGCATAGAAACTGGAACCCGCGGTCTCATGAAGTGTTTTCAACCGTCCATCCAGAGGGGACACCTGGCGGAAAATAAATCCATCTCGGCACTTCGCCCATCGCGATTCCAACACGCAAAGGGCAGTCCCGTTATTTTCTAATGTGCGAGGTGCCAAGAGAATCTCGTCTTTTAGCAGCAAGTCAAGCGAGCAGGAAAAGTTTCGCCATCAATAGCCGAGATCCATCCATAGAAGTGGATCGATGGCCATCGGGTTTTCGGGGCCGACCAGTTGCCCAGGGTTTAGCAAGGGGAAGCGCCATGGTTCAAAACAAATCTGGACCGTCCGATCCAACTAGGACAGGTGGCATCCGGTCGGCATATCGAGTATCGGAGTTTAGAGGAGCGGGCGCCCCTCGTTTCTTTCATTTTGAAATCCTGAACCCCAAATTCCCGATGGCGCCCAAAATCGTGCCCATGGTTTTGGCGCCTGGTCATCAAGAAGGAGGCCTGGGGAAGGGGTGTTTATGTTTGTCATTTGGCCACTCGGGCCCCAAAACGTCGAACTAAATCACAGATGGAAGGCACGGTGATGTTCCAGATACTGATTTGACGTGGGCTAAATCCCAGTACCTGCTGGAGATTAATGAAGAAAAGGGAGGGTGTCTCAAACCTCACCTTGCTTATTTATTGCAGAGTATGGAGGTCCCGACCGAAAGTCTGCCCGGGAGGGTCCCCTGTACCATTTCTCCTCAGAGAATCCACGTCGAGTTTTCAATTCACCAGAGGAACCTGCACACGCCAATTCAACATTCAAAGGGCTCAGCTACCCCCTGGCGTGAGCCATGCTGAATTAAAGAGGTATATGACAGGGGAGAAAAGGACAGATTGGATGGAGGAGACGACACCCATTGAAAATTCTGAGACGCCTCTACTGGGCGAAAGGAAGGGAAGAGTATATGTAGGCATTTTTGCCATTTTTGTAAGGATGGATGGTTGAGCAGAGCTCCCAGATGTAAGGACTTTTGAGACTTCTTGCCCGATGAATGTCAGTTTTCTTTCGCGTCTTTGTTTATACTGTATTAGAGCAGCTCAAAATTGGAGGATCCAATCGAGTTTTGAATGTTATAGGATGATGTATGTTGGGTCACTGTAACGGTTATGTTGCTTTAGATAGTCCCTGCGAACTTCTCAGCACTGAACAACTTGGAATTGGAGGATCCAGTCAAGTCTTCCCTTCAGTTTCTTGAAGCCCTTAACCAAGCGGATCTTGTATTCAGAGTTTTTCCTCTACGAGCTACCGAAAGGCCTGTTTCCTGAGATAGTTTGTTCATTCTCCTCCCAAGTCTTCCATCTGTTCATTTTTAAATCAACTCACTGACTGAAGTTGGGTCAAGACCTCCTTTGTTCCTCGTCTATCAGACACAGTTCCTATTTGAAGCCATACCTATTCGATCCTCTCCCCATTTGATCACCCATCTATTAAACCGTGACATAAAACTGATGGGCTTTGGGCTCTGCTCCTGCAAGCAATCCAGGGGTGACTTCCAGCGCTAACAAGTGGGATTTACCAGCTCCAACAGATCCAATAATGCTGAGGTGGTGTCAGCTCATGGCCCGGCATGTGGCTGGACCAATTATCAAATATAATGATGTCTTCTTCGACTGGTTGTGACCACAGATGCTGATGGTCGATGATCCGAACTTGGTCCTGCTTGAGGGTGCTCAGTGGGGGGATCTTGGTAAGAAGCACACATTTTTTTTTAAATGTTTTTGTGAATTTTATCATATGCAAATGTTTTTTTTTTATATATGTTCGTCCAAGGTCTAAATACAAAATTCTTTTTTGATGACGCAGACGTGGGGCCTTACCGACCTCCTGGTACTTCTCCTATTCAGTGACGAGGAGAGGTGGCTCCACTTCCATGATTGGACACCGAAGATTATGAAGTGATGGAACAAAACCTAGAGGGTTTGACAGCAGACATTCTGGACATGCCCCTTGGAGAGGTTCCACGACGTTATCAGCGTCATACAATAGGAGTGTCAGAGTCCATTGGTTGACTGCTTCATAGGGTTTCCCAGGTAGTCGTGTGTTACCATGAACGTCATCCATGGCGTCACTTTGTAGAAGCTATAAGCTTCAGATTTTGAAATTTTGGTCCTCAGACAAAACTTTTTTGTAAAAACTCTTTTGATCGTTATATATACATACGGCTTCTGCCGGTTTATCTTGTGTTGTGTGAAAATTGATGTGGTTGATTTATAAATGACCCAAATGTCTGTCTAAAACATAGTTAGCTAATGAATCAATTAATGTATTTAGACATCTAGGAATATGTTGATATTCAATGTAATCAAAATAACGTTCCAAGAGGCGAATTCGCAAATACACCCATAACAAAGTAGGACTTTGAATAGTATAGACATTACTTAATTGTAGTACTATAAGCTGTGAATCGATTCGCACAACCAAATAACGGATTCCGAGCGAGATAGCATCAATCAACAATTCGATAACGGCGCTATACTCCGCAATATTGTTGGTCGCACGATCGAGACACACACCTCATAAGGAGACAAGTTCGTTTGTAGGGGCGTAAATTGCCCATGCAGCGGAAGCAAGGTTCTGAGTACTACAGCTAGCACCATCAGCGAAGCCAATGTAGGGTAGCGAAGACTCGAACATCTGGAAATCAAACACAATGTCACATAAGGGTAGAGCCCAGATAACGACAAAAGCAAGCTATAGTAACACACAAAAAGTATGATACAATAAAAATATAGGTACTCGTACACAGGTGATATTATGCATAGTACTTCTTTAAGTACAACCCATTTCTGGGTTCACTCAAAGGGATACCATCGTAATCTACTAACTCATAAGCCCCTTTCTCCAAAACTCGTCTAACAATATAAGGAACTCACCACATGGCTTGGAATTTTCCAGCTCCTAGCATATCTCGATATTGTTCATAGAGGAGAATGAGATCTCCTTCGGAGAAAACGCGAGGCTTGACATGTTCGTCATATTGGGCCTTGACACGTTTTTTCTAAGCTTCTATGACTAGGGTAGCATCGCGTCGAGTTTCGTCTAATCGCATAAGATACAATAGACGTTCTTCCTCAACAGAAGTGTTTGGTAGGAGTTCAACAGCTAGTTTTAAAGAGGGTATCTCGCATTTGATCGGGAGAATGGCTTCCAAACCATAGACTAACCAAAAAGGTGTAAACCCAGTATCGGACTTGACGAATGTCTAGTAAGCCCACAGTGCCAAAAACAACATTGTGTGCCAACTTGTTTTGTGAATCCCTATCATTCATCGGAGCATAGTTATGATAACTTTGTTAATTGCTTTGACTTGGTCGTTGGCTTGTGGGTAATAGGGCGTTGATTTTTCATGGTGAAGACCCAACTTTTCAGTGAGTTCAGACATCATGAAGTTTCTAAAGTGGCTACCGTGATCAGTGACGATAGCCTGGGGAACACCAAAATGAGTTATGATGTGATTAAAAATGAATAATGTTGCAGTCTTTCCAGTGTTGTCAAATGTCGGCATCGCCTCGACCCATTTTGTAAAGTAATCTATGGCTACAATAATGTATCCATGCCACCCGACTGAGTGGGGGTGACATGTCATGAAATCGATGCCCCATTTCGCAAAGGGACCAACAGAGACCACAAGGTGAAGAGGAGCGGGATGTGACCATATTTTATGATTATAGGTCTGGCAAGCATGGCATTTTTGGACGGCGATTATGCAGTCATTAAATAAAGAAGGCCAAAAATACCCTGCTCGTAAGATATTCTAGGTAGTAGCATACCCAGACATATGACCACCACAAGCTCCAAAATGGTAGTCATTCAAGGCTTTCTCAGCTTCGTCGAACGTTAGGCAGTGTCGAAAAACTGAGTCAATCCTCCGACGATAAAGAGTATCCCTGAGGATAATATATTGATGAGCTTGGTAGCGTATTCAACGTCGGTCAGTACTAGACAAATTTGGTCGGAAAGTCTAGGTTTGGAGATATATGATGATATCTCCATACCAAAGATCATCAGAGCTAATGAGGAAAAGGGATTCATCGGGTAATGAATCAGCTGCTACATTTTCCGTTTTAGAATAGGGAAAGTCGCATATCAACTCAGCAAACACTAAGGACTTCTTGGACTTGGCGCGTTCGAATTCCAAGTCAAACTCTTGGAGTATCACGATCCATTTAGAGTATTTTCCCCCTAGCAATTGACGTGTGAGAATGTGTTGCATAGGGTTGCAATTAGAAATCACTGTAGTCTTGCGAGAGAGGATATAGTGCCGGAAGTGTTGGATGGCTTGGATGGTTTCCAAGGCCAGTTTTTTGACATGTAAATACTTGGTTTTGGTAGGCGTTAGACTTTGACTCAAGTAATAGATAACATGTTCATCGTTAAAATCATCTTCTTGGACGAGAACCATACCAATGGTGTAATCTGAGGCTGCAAGGTAGAGGAAATAATCACGACTTTAATCGAGGGGAAAGAGAAGCGGAGCATGTGTTAGGGACAATTTCAAAGCTTTGAAAAATTTGTTTGCGATGGTATCCCATACGAACTCAGATCCCTTTTTTAGGAGTCGCGTAAATCCACAAGTTATCTCAGTGTAATTTAGGATAAAACGATGAAGAAATTTTGCTTTCCCCTGCAAACTTTATAACTGGCGAAGTGTAGAAGGAGGAGGGAGATTAAGGATCACCTAAACCTTTAAAGGATCTACCCTGATCCCTTGACGTGAAACAATAAAGCCTAGAAATCGACCGGATTCCACGTAGAAAACACACTTGTGAGGATTCAAGTGTATACGGTAAAACCGACATCGAAATAAAATGGCTCGGAGATGGGTTGGATGATCGACTCGGCGCATTGAGTGAGCGGGTAAATCATCCAGATATGGTTGCACGATGTGCTTGATATCATGGAAGGCATAAGACATAGTGCGTTGAAAAGTTGTTCCAGCGTTCTTGAGACCGAAGGGGAGTTTCCAATAGGCAAAAGTACCCCAAGGAAAAATAAAAGCAGTCTTATGTTGATCCTCGGGAACAATGTTGATTTGATTATACCCGGAGAAACCATCCATCAGAGAGAAGATTTCACTTCCGGCGCAATCGTCGACAATCTGATCGACGAAGGGGGTAGGAAAGTTGTCTTTGGGACAAGCTTTGTTGATATCCCTATAATCAACGCATACACAGATTGTGCCTTGTTTCTTGTCGATCGGGACAAGATTGGAAACCCAGTCAGTGAGGGCCACCGAGTAAATAAAGCTGGCTTTGAGAAGTTTCTCGACTTTGAGCTTGATAGAAGCCGCTTTACGTGGGTGAACTGGACAAAGGCGTTGCCGGACGGGTTTAGCATTGGGGTATGTTTTGATCTCATGTATCAAAATGTCAGGGTCGATACCCGGCATTTCTTCGTAGCTCCAGGTGAAGATGTCACAAAACTCTTTGAAAAGGGACGTGTAGGTGACGATTTTGTCAGGGGAACACGAAGCTCTGATATGCACATTTTCGACAATTCCAGGTTTGATGGATATGTCGAGGGGAATAGTGGGCGAGATATTGCTTAAGTTCCCTTCAGAAAACACATCGTGTGTGGACTCAGGAACGGTTGAGATGATGACAACGGTCAACGGGGTCTAGATCCATTGGTAGTTCTCAATGGTATGTTTCTCCAGGAAGAGGATGGAACAATGATGTCCATCATCCCAAGGGGTATCCTCCATGACAGACATGATCATCTCGTCTGTGGGAAAAATGACATGGAAAGGATCTGGAGATAACTCACCAAGAGAGGGGTAGGAGGGGTTGTCGATTGAATGTCCTGATAGGCGGATTCAACCAGACTGAACGGCATTTCATCACCATAATGAAGATGATCTCCAGGGTCAGGTACCATCCATGGGTCATGAGATGCAGGAATTCTATGAATCAAGGTGGAGATCATTTTGATTGAAGCAACGGACGAGCATGGAACATTGGGTGGTGGAATGGGGAAAGTACCCATTAACGAAGATTCTTTGAGAAGGCCTACGCCGACGTTCTCATAACCCGGTGGGGTTTTAGCGATGAACGGTACGTTGCCAGTACGGGTATCTGAGTTAAAGAAGGCTAATTGGTCAACGGTGACTACCTTCCCTTGATGTGGGAAACGTACCACACAAAAAAGGGTCGACACAACTGCGCGCATGGAATCGATCCAGCTACAGCCAAGCAGAAGATTGTAATCAAGAGGAGCTTCAAAGATTTCCACTTCGACTTGGACCATTTTGCCTTCTAACATGATTGGCAACGAAGGAAGGACACCATAGGGATTAAAACCGGAGCCATTGAAGGATTTGAGAGTGTTCTGGGATTCATTCAAAGAGGGAGAGCCAATGGCTTTCTAGCAAGTAAGAGACATGACACACGTCAAGGCACCCTCGTCGATAACGGTTCAAAAAATGTTTTTGTCAGAGACAATCACTTGGATCTGGAACGCGAGTTGAGGGGGTAACCTTGGAATGTGATCTTCCAAGTCAAAAATTATTAAATTTGTATCCGTCAGGTTGATTCCACCTAGCTTTCAACGGTGCTTTCTGTTGTGTGGGACAACTTTGAAGGACTTCGAGGGCTGACATCGCAGAAGTTTCTTGGGCCATATCTTCAACAATGTTGTAGTTCTGGGCAACACGAGCATGAGGATTGAAAGACGATTTATGAACGACGCCCTTTGGGGGGGGTCAAAGAACTGTGTCAAGGCTCGGTCGTTCGATATGAAGAGGACCGTTGGTAGGTGGAATCATGGGAGAGGGTTGTACCAATGAAGGAGGTGGGTCATCAACCTTCTCTTTAGAGGGAGAATAATCTTTGGCTCGAGTGGTGAGTGCAATGTCGTTCTGCGTTGAATCGCTAGTACACATCAATACATAGGATGTAGTAGAAGGTGAGGGTTGGTCATGAATGACCAATTGGGCCTGTTGTTGAGACGGGAAGGGTTGGGACAAAACGATCGGAGCAGGTGGTTTTGGGGCTCCTTGAAGGAACTTAGTGACTTCGACGCGTCGTGGACAATCCTTCATGTAGTGATCATCACCACAGATAAGACAAGGGTATCGAGGTTTGCGCTTATCCCTATCGTCAACAGGTGGAGTTTTGGTTCGCTCTGATTGAGAATTATTTTTGTCCTCCTTATTCTTACCCCTTCCCTTTTTGGATTTGTTTTTACCTGTTGGGGTAGATTGAACCGCATTTACCTCAGAAGTCTTGTCGATGGGAGGGGCAGGAGACAGAGAATTTTGAACATTAGAAGAAGCAGGTTTGGGGTTGGTGCTTGAAGCGGAATGTGGTTTGGCATGGAAAGTGCCAATCACATCGTCGGCTGCATGAGAAGCAGCTAGAGTAGTTGAAGTGGCGAAAGTGGAAGGACGAGGTGCATCAGGTAGAAAGTCGTAAAGGGTACCTGTTTGTGAGTAAACGAGGTCAAGGTATTGAGCACGACTTATGGCCTACTCTTCCATGACCACTCCACCCATGGCAATGTCACGACCGATGTTGTTCACAAATGATTTTGTGAACCACTCTGCCAGCAACCGATCGGGGAGTTTGAGTTTGATGAGACGTTGTCTCCGTCCCCATTCATGAATGTGATCGGATATATGAGTGGCTTTGTTTTGTTTGAAAGAACTCAAAATCTCAGTCCCCATTTCATAATGGATCGGTAACTGGTAGTGGGTGAGGAAGGCCATATATAGGGTGTTGAAGTCAGCGAAGAAACCTCGTGGTAATTCTATATACCACTTCGCAGCAGAACCCATGAGGGTCCGTTGAAAAAGACGTAAATGAATAGAGTCATCCATCAACGAGTTGGATGAGCACCAGAGGTGAAAAGTCATGATGTGATTGTTCAGGTCCTCTCCCGCTTTGCCGTCGAATTTAGGGATGTCCAATGGTAGCTTGGCTGGTATAGTGGGCCATTGGGGAGAGTGATGAATTGGATCATTTAAAATCCTTGACAAGTCTGGGAGATCCAAAGTGGCCAAGAAGGGTAACTGTCGATTCACATGCGGGTACTGGTGTCTTTGGGAAGGAAGCCCCATCAGCAAACCAGTAGGACCATAAGCAGTCTGCATATAATGTGAAGACCCAGGCAGATTCGATGGTGGTTGTAGAGGATAGTAGCTCATGGGATTGTATCCTTGAACAGGGACATGAGTTTGAGCATTCAAGCCCCAAATAGGATTGGACGTACCTGGATATGGTTGGCCTATACTAGGGGGTATAACAGATGCAGTTGGAAGTTGTTTCCCCCCAGTCGATTGAGGAGTATGTTGTATTAGATGATTCCAATACTGGGCCAAGGATGGAGGTATGTTTTATCCATAAGGTGGGGTCGGTGGGGTTTGTCCTTCAATCGGGGGTTGTGTTCCAACTGGGGGCAGTGTTCCAATTGGGGGTTGTGTTCCAATTGGGATTTGTGTTCCAATTGGGATTTGCGCTCCAGTAGGAATTTGCCCGCCAAGGGGGGGTTGAGTCAAACCTCCTTGGTGAAATTGTCCACCAACAGGAATCTGGTAATTTGGTGTGAATGATGGAATAGTGCCACTAGGATAAATATTGCCAGTGGAGGACGAGAAAGGTCCTCCAAAAGGGGTTTGAGGAAGTGTCGGAATGAAACCGGGAAGAGAGTTCCCAGAAGAAGAGGGGCCACCAGTAGTGTCGGATGGGGTTTGCGTAGGAGTGGGAATGGAAGCATTCAACTCACGATATTCGGGCGGTAGTGTCGGGGTGACACTGGGCGTGAGCGGTGTGTCGATGGGGGCTTGACTAACTGCGGTAATCCTGGTGTGAATACTCATAGTGTCTGTGTAATGGACCATTTCTATAGGGATGGTCAAGATGTGGTCAGATCACGGGGCGTCTGTACCAGAAAAATAATAGGCAGTAGTAAACGGTACTGTGTCTGGGTTAAAGGTTTCGGAGAGCACAGGTGAGACGGTGATTTCAACGCCTGATCCTGCACCAAAAAGGTCCCATCTAAAAACGCTCGTAGACCAAAAAGGATCTTGGCCCTCTATTCCTGGAAAGGGTCCAATCGGTGATCCAGAAGACATAACAACTAAGTCTCTGAAAGAATTCACTCGCATAATCTATCTCTCAGAATCAGGGTGAAGTCGAAATTCCTCTCGAGTATTGGTAATTCGGAAATGTTCTAGAGAGTCGGTTCATTCCACTTGTGGCATGGTAACGTCTTGGAATTCACTCTATTGAGGAGAGCCCTCAGGTGAGCTTGTAGGCATGGGTTGAGAACCTTCCAGATGCTCTAGAGATAAACCCTGCATTCTACATGAACGACGTGGAGGATCTATTGTGAACAAGTTATAAACTTACGAAGAAAATCTTATGGTCAACTTGGGTAAACAAACAGCACGCGCTAGTAAACAAAATCTAGGAAACAATACCAAGCAAACAAGACCTTCTAATTCCGAAGTCACTAGTTGGTGATGAAATCCAACGTCGCAACAACGAGATGAGAAGGGGCTGGGCTAGGGTTGAAAATTTACGCTGACGACCTGCTTAACGGACTTACACCCTGGTGCAAGCTCCCACACATAATCGTGGGTATACCCTCCAAGGAGGCCGAGTGAGTTTGGCCAATGTCGATTCCAGGTACCGTAAAGACTTGCCCCTTCACAGTCACCTTGTGTAAGACCCTAGAAAGATAGGCTACTAAGGTTACCACCGACAACAATAAAGCCTGGGGGGACAGTCGACAGTCCGATCCACACGCAAGGGCAGGGTATCTAGCCTAAAATCAACTCAAGAGACTTCCACTCATCATTGTGGGTATACCTCCAAGTGACCCCTGTAATACGTGCAATCTCTATGTCGATATAAACAAAGCAGGGTGAGTAACTCTGTCAATATCAATGCGACCTCGTGCTTGACCCTTGTGTGAGAAGGGCTTCCCAGGACAAAATGTTGTAAATGGAATTTGACACTCCTTAACACAAGATGTTATTGTGTGTTTTGTGCTTTGGAGAGTGTATCTCTCTACCTATTCCAAAGCGCTATCCTAGCTAAATGTTGGTGTACTAGAGCCCTAGAAAAGAGTTACTAGTTAAATTTTACAATTGCGCAATGTTATTAAGGGTTGTTGTTACTCAAAGGAAACGGAGATGAAACTGATGTTGTATGAGACTCTGACCCAACGATGCATAGATAGGAATGAAAAATAT
>SNQJ01S0077072.1:46029-60050 GCA_010110895.2 Picea sitchensis | reverse complement strand
ATTTTAAATTAAAAAAAAAAATTAAGAAAAAAAAAATTAGAATTTTTTTTTTTTACTTAAAAAGTTAATTTTTGTTTTCATTTATTAACTTACTCCTTTTCCTTTTTATTAGCCAACATTAATTGTTAGTGGGTGAGTGCACCAAGTTGGTGGCCTAAAAGTGGCAAGGGGATCAACAGGAATGCAACTCACTCATTTCTAACCATATACCCTATAGGTTTGGAAGTGTCTAAACCTCAGCTTGCCACATAGTTTTAGTGGCACTCCAAACCGCCTGAACCTCAGCTTGCCACGTAGTTTTAGTGGCAGGAACGTGCGCACAAAGGGTCTCATTGAGAAAATAGAGAGGAGATAGAGAGGAGCAACAAGGTGAGGATATTGTCACTATGTCCCACTCTAGCTAGGTATGTTTAATGTCTTCTATTTTTCTCTCAATTTAGTGTTTTCTATTATAATTAAAAAACCAACCTAATTTACATGCAATGGCTTAATAAATTGCATCATATATAATAAAATGGAACCAGGAGACAATGTAAACAGCTCATAAGAAAACCAAGGAGAGAAAAAACTCAACCCTCCACAACCACCCATTGTAAACAGTTAAATTGATGAGGGGTTGGTCATATTCAGAACCCTTAAGGAACAATTAAGGGACACTAGAGAGCATAGTAGAGTCTCTGCGGCCACTTATTTGGACATCATTGTGAAGTCCATTGCAAGTGACCAAGGGAAATTAACCTCTATTTCTTATTATAGGGAAAGAATGTATGAGTATTATAGAAATGGTTTCGATAGAAAYGAAATTAGAGACTTGGGCATTTCAAAACAACAAATATTTCCCATTTTTRGGGATCTTAGAAATGGACAAGAACTACCATTTAACAAGAAATTCATCTCCATTGACTTGTGCATCCATCCCCAGATTAGTCAAAATTGGATGGATAGGTGGTATATGGTTTTTGATAAACCTCCCTACAATAATAGGGAGKTTCCCTTATATTTTCTAAGAAAATTATGGGCTGAGTTTATTTTGGGTAGGCATGTCAACTACTTTGACATGGGTGACTTCCAGGGGGTGGGTAGGGTTTCTTCACAGGACCGAGAGCATGTCAGGAGCAATCCCATATTAGGTCCTCGTCCCCCCAAGAAGAGGCATAACCCCCCTACCCAACATCCTCTTGTTGCAGAGAACTTCCAACAAGTACAACTAGCCATTTCATCATTGAYTCATAGCCTAGTGCAACATAGTAGTTTTGTTGCACTATCTCGACAGGAGGTGTCTGGCAGTGACATTGATAGAGGGGTTGGAGCTTCAACATGCCCAACAGAGTATAGTAAGGAGAGGACACATGGACATAACAAATGTTCATGCCAGTGACATTAATAGAGGGGTTGGAGCTTCAACATGCCCAACAGAGTATAGTAAGGAGAGGACACATGGACATAACAACCGTCCATGCTAGTGACATTGATAGAGGGGTTGGAGCTTCAACATGCCCAACAGAGTATAGTAAGGAGAGGACACATGGAACCTCACAAATGCTTGAGTTGCGGGAAGACATGCTATGGGCCTATAGAGCCCAGTGGACAACATAGCTTCATGGAGGAGGTTAGTATCTTAACCCTCTCTATGTTCTTCATTGTTATATATTTATTTTGTATTTTGTGTATTTATATAAATCTTTTATTGTATGTTATTTTGCAGTTGTTAAGTTCGAGAAATAGACCCTCTACGTCGATGGGTGCATCAATGCCTAGCCCCACCACTGATGTAGTAGTAGAGGTAGCTTTCTCATTGGGAACACCCCACACAAAGGTATGTGTCACACTTGAAAAATTCACCATCATCATTTCTTTATTTTATGGCATCCTCAAAATTTTAATGTTCTTGTGTTTCTATATGATTTGGGACTAGGCAATGTCAGGGAATGTCCATCTGGGATGGACAAGTACCCTGCATCACAGGTACCATGTGTATAGTTAAATATCATATAATTCTCAATTTTTTTGTGTTTATGTTTTTGAATTTTACTATTTGGTACTAATAGTTCAATATTTTTAAAATGTATGCAAGTTGCAGAAATATTTACTAGATATAGTACTACTACATTCTCTGGGCACCTGGGCCTTGCTTCTGGGTTACCTTTATCCAGGCCAAGGGAGTTGCAATCACTTATACAACCCGTGGGGGTCTATCATATCCCACCCCCATCATCTGTCTTATTGCATGCATCTTCATTGGATTCACACGCAGGCCAACCATCCGAGCCACCTCCTCCATCACATCCATCTACAATTGATGTACCTGTATTCCACCCACCTCCACCACCATTTCCATCAGCTCCATCCACCGAGGCTTCCATATAAGAGGTTTCCTCATAGTAGGTTGTACAACCTAGTGCTCCATTTTCCAATGAATCTCCATCAAGGCATGAGATATTCACAGTGAGATAATGTGTTGATGATAATTTTTTATGTATCATGAATTTGAGTTATAACGTATTTGTTTAATTTTGTTGACTTGATCCTTATAACTGATGCAGGGTGGCATCGTGGAGAGATTGAGGTCGCAGAGGAGGGTAACACCCTCACAGTTGACAATAACATATAAAGTGAGTTGTCATAAGTTAAATTACAAAGTATCATTTTGGATGTCTGTTAATCCATTGAGAAAAAAAAACTTATAACAATATTTTGTCTTTTTGTAGTCTCCATAGCATCAAAGCATGCCCAAGCCTAGAACCACTCAAGGTGCTTCCTCAAGAAAGAGAATAAAGATAGATTTCCAGGATGCTCCTAAGGGTGGCAGTGGTCAATGATTGACCAACTACTGTCATTTTGTATATAGGCCACCATATGGATTATTTTTATGTTAGGGCACTTGTTGTTGCTTTGTATATTGGGCACGAGGTGTCATTTTGTAAAAAATGTACAATTTAGATGATGTTGAATATATATATACATATATATACACACACATTTCATGGC
The DNA here is from genome assembly GCA_010110895.2 of Picea sitchensis. Taxonomy (NCBI): domain Eukaryota; kingdom Viridiplantae; phylum Streptophyta; class Pinopsida; order Pinales; family Pinaceae; genus Picea; species Picea sitchensis. Next base: position 57,062 of record SNQJ01S0077072.1, on the reverse strand, counting down.
ATGCTTTTATGAATCTCGTTGTTCTTCATTTTATGTTGATGAATATATGAATTTCAAGGTCTTTGAATTTCAAAGTGTGTTACTTTTATGTGTATTAATCCCTTGATATTTTTCTAAAGTGATTATAAATACTTGTGTTACGCATTAACAAATATCTTATGGTGGAAAATATTGCTAAGTGATAAATCCATAAGCAATTAATGGTTCTCAAGTAGCATTGCTTGCTAATCAACCATGTATTTCTACATCATCGATAGATCATTCATTCTAAATTATTTGCATGAATGTTGTGGATATCCATATTCTAACTCACAACCAACAATATGGACTACCTATTGAATGATTTCCATCTAAATCCAATGACAATACACCCTCAAATAGTGGTCACTTGAAAATATTGTGACCTAAGAAATGGTATATTACAATACTTTATTATAGAAATAAATTTATCTTATTTATCTTCTACATAAGTGTAAATCACCTAACAATCTCATCTTAATGTTATGTCAAATTAACCTCCATAACTAGTACTAGAATTACTCAATTATGAAGATGACATAAGCTAAAATTCAATTATGCAAGTACACAACATTTGGAAAACCCAAACACTTCATATATATTTAGAATATGAAGTACATGCACCTACCGATATCTTATCTTAGGTTGTTACAAGTTGGGCTCTTCAAACCCTAGCCTTCCCTTGAGATTCATTTGAGAAGCCTAGTTGTTAGTTTCTTGGTTGATTCAATCCATAATTTGACCATTTTCTAGGGTGCACACATTATTTCCCTCTTTCTATGCATGACATATATAAAATAATTTGATTTATGTGTAACCCTTCATAAATGCCAAAAAGAATAGTCAATGACTCATTAATGAACTCATGTGTTTGTTTAGGTTGTGTAGTGGGTATATGTAAATTTTGTTAAACCCAACAATTATTAATAACATTTATTCGTTCTTCCATGATGTCCACTAAACTTATTGATTTTGATCAATACAATGAGAGAGTTCACATGGAAACTAGATTTTAGAATGGGTATCATTTTCCACCTATAAACAAAGGTTTTGAGGTTACATTTCATGACACACCATAGAAAGTAATGTATTTCCAAGCCATGTATTGCCTTTCCATGCCATGCCATGCCATGTCTTGCCTTGCCATGCCTTTCCTTCACATCCCATGACCTTCCTTTTCTTCACTTTCTAGGTCATTCCATGTCATCCCTTGGTTTACCGTGCCATGCCATGCCTTGCCTTGCCTTTCCATGCCTTTCCTTTCCTTGTCAAGCCATGCCTTGCCTTTCCATGACATGCTTTCCTTTCCTTCACTTTCCATGCCATGCCATGCCATGCAATGACTTTCCATGTCATGCTATTCCTTGCCTTTTCTTGACGTGCCATGCCATCACATGCCTTTCCTTTCCATGCCATGCCTTGCCTTGCCTTGCCTTGTCTTAACAATCCATGCCTTTCCTTGTCATTCCATGGCAAAGAATGACATGGCAAGGCAAGGCATGGAAAGGCAAGGCAAGGCAAGGCATGGAAAGGCAAGGCATGGCAAGGCATGGCAAGGCAAGGCATGGCATGGAAAGGAAAGGAATGACATGGAATTCCAAGGCAAGGCATGGCTTGGAAAGGCAAACCAAGGCATGGAAAGGAAAGACAATGCATGGCATGGAAAGGCATATCATGGAATGGAAAGGAAAGGCATAGCATGGAATGGAAAGGAAAGGCAATGCATGGTGATGCACACCCCCTCCCTCAATCGGGGTCTGCATGACCTCTCGATCTAGGATCGTTCTAGTCGGGAGCTTAAATTAGCTCGTAGGCTCCCTCCGAGCCCAAAATATTAATGAACAGGTCCTTAAACCTTCTTCTCGAGTGTAATTCTCATTTTCGGGAGACCCCGAGCGCTTACAAAGCTTCCATGGAGATCAAGGGAAAAAACTGTGGCACAAAGCTTCAAACCCTGAAAGTTTCGGTACTTCGGGACTTTTGGTTCCTCTTATCTCTTAATACAGATTCCCCGAACTGTCGAACACTAGGTGGCTAGATTGACCATCCACAATGAGTTATGACATCGACGACCCAGATTATATATTTTGGGCTTCGGCGATTTTCTTCACAACTCTTTTTTTCCACAACTTTCTTGTATCGTCGAAAAGCGCTTTCGCTGAGTCTCAGATCGGTGGTCCACAATCTTCGATCAAATGGACGGTCCAGATCAATTCCTTTAGGGCTTCTGTGAATTTGGTTGGTCGTCAAACAACACGACACATTATATCTCTCGACGCAGAAATGTCGAACAAGTTCTCCTGACTCCACGTGTCCCCTCCTAGATCGATGACCAAGATGTTTTTCGGGACTTCAGTGATTTTCTCCTTGTCTGCACAACACTTTGATTTCGCTGAAGGGTCGAGTTCCCAGATTGTGGGATCTTATGCCACGCATCCTCTCCAACAGACGGTTGGTATTAACTCTGGGGCTTCAGGCCTCCACAAGTCTCCACAACACCACACTACATTTTCTCTGAAGTGTCAGACCTCTGGATCTATTGCCACATACCCTTCCTGAAATCAACGGTCCAGATCTACTCCAGAATTCAGGACTCCAGAGAGATCTACCTCTTCTTCCCATTATTCTCCCAGAGTATCTATTATAACCCTAAATTGCACCACACATGCTTACCTGGCATCAGGCCAACTCATAGCCCTTCTTTGCCAAAACACTATTGAACAACTCTCTGAAAATCCTTTTGAATAAAGGCCCACACGCCCTAATCCATTACTGCACATGTGTACACACTGGCTGACCCAAAACAGCCCGCGTGGACCGACAAAAGCATGAAAAAAGGAAAGTTGCCAACGGAACAAAAAGCTATGGGTGAGTTAACTGAAACTCCTAGCCATGCATGGTCGAGGGTTCGTCCAAATATCTAGCTCCTTCTAGCCTATAAAAGAAGGGGTAGGGGTACCATTTGGAAGGAGGAAAAATATAGCAAAGAAACTCTGTCCATTTACGTATTCCATTGTCCCAACCCTTTATCCTTTCCTAATACCAAAGGAGATTTAAAGCAAAGCAGTTGAAGGACAGAAGAAGAGGAGCCCAGGATCAGGTTCAAGGAGCGGTGGTCGGTATCAACTTTTGTAAGTTGACTCATTTTAAGTAATAAAGAGAATGCTTTTCCCGTCCCAATTCATGAAATTTTTATGGTTTGATTAGTTTACGTTTGATTTCTAACCCATGAGTATATAAGTAGTATGCATGCATAGTTGTTGCTCGTCCTGAATGCAGGTCAGCTTTGGAAGGAGTATTGCGAACAAGTAATCAAGCACAAAAAAGGATCGACATCAAACGACGGTAACGAGGTAGGCTGATCTTTCCATGCATTTACTAAGAAAAGGGGATTTAAATCTAGGGATGAAGGTAGAAAGTAATTTCTATTTGGTCATATCTGCATGCAAAGTATGAACTCTATTTGCTAGTCCGTAGGGTTTTTTTCCCCAACAATAGTATCTATCCTCCAAACTGCCTGATCTGATGACACGTGTCCTTTACGATAGACAGCCAGAATGAAATCTGGCCTTCAGGACTTCGGGAGTCCTCCACTCCTACTTTTGGTGAAATGTTAATCCCCTGAAGTACATGATCTGCTGACATGTGTCCTCAGATTTTGGACGACCACGATTCACTTCGGCCTTTGGGACTTCGGGGGTCCTGATTTATCCACATGCCAAATTCTCCGAATGCACAAAGTCTAAAGGAATTCACCGATTAACCCACATGCATCTCCTCCTAATCCGACGACTATCCATGATTTTACAAAATCATGAATGGATCTTGACCATAGATCTTGATCCTCGATAATTCCTCCTTTTAAACTTGATCTACGACTTCTCCGAATGTGCAAAGTCTTAAAGACTTACAGGGTTAAACCCTAGGCCACTTATCCATATCTAAGGGTGACAAAAGACCCTAGATCCTCCTGAATAGATCTCAATCATTCAACTTTTTAAAAAAGGAATCTTCTCCTCCTCGAAGATTCTAATTGCTATCCTTCCTGAGCTTTGTTTGGGCGAGATAAATAGATAAAATCAGGACTCATTAGGGAAGGTGCTTCTATTATTGTTTTTCTCATTGCATCGAAAGCCTAACTTTATTGTGGTCCCCATCAGTACAAAACATCCTTTTTAATTAGATTTTGTAGAGGTCTAACCATTTCTGAGAAACTCAGGACAAATCTTCTGACAAAATTAATCTTACCCAAAAATGATTGCATGGCCTTTTTGGAAGAAGGAGGAGGAAGTTTAGCAATCACTTGGGTTCTCTCTGGATCAATAATCATTCCATCCGTAGACACTATAAACCTAAGCAGTTTTCCTTGCTCTACTATAAAGACTGATTTTTTGGGATTGAGAGATATGCTGAACTTGCGGCATCGTTCCAAGATAGCCCTAAGGTGGGACAAGTGATATTTCTTTTTTTTTTTAAAAGACAGTGGCATCATCAAGATAGACCACAACTAACTGGTTAATGAGTCCACGAAAATCAATATCCATTTCTCTCTGGAAAGTGGCACCAACATTTATTAGTCCAAAAGGAATTTTCCTGTAGGTGTAAGTGCCCCACGGGGTACGAAAGGTGGTTTTAAGCTGGTCCGAAGGAGACATAAGGACCTGGTTGTATCCCAAAAAACCATCTAATAAATATAGTCTCTCGAAACCAGACACCTGTTGTAGAATTTGTTCCATTGGAGGAACATGGTAATTTTGTTTATCAGATGCTTGGTTTAAATTTTGAAAATCGACACAAAGTCGAATTTCACCACTTTTCTTCCTTACAAGGACTAAGTTAGATACCCATTGAGTATGCCTAACCGAAAAAATTATCTTTGCAGTTAGTAATTTATTCAGTTCCTTTTCAACGGTAGGTTCCAATTTAGGATGCATTTTCCTCAATTTCTATTGAAAAGGCTGAGTCTAGGGTTTCATAGGGATTATATGTTGTATGATGTTTGGATCAAAAGTTTTCAAGTCGTCGTACATCCAATCAAATGCATCTTTAAATTCTTTAAATAATTTTATGAAAGTGGATCTTTCTTGCTCCGAACATCCCTTTCCCAAATTAATATTTTGAGAATTATCTCTTGTTCCTAAATTAAAAGTTTCATGGATCAAAGAGGAACTATTAGTTTTGCAATTGACTACCCCTCTAAACTTGTCATGCAAGTCATAAAATTTCTCTAATATCACAACAGATTTGGGGATAGAGTTTACAAGATCGGGTGATGATTCTAGAGATTGAGGATCGAATATTACCATGAAATCTCAGAGATTCTCATCATGAGTGCTTCATCAATAACTGCATCCTGGAAGGTGTCTTCCATATGAAGAAAGTTGATGATCTATTGATCATCATCAAATACTCTTCAATTTGTGATGTTGTCCGAAATCGATGGTTTGAATAACAATTCGACCTAGAATGCATTAGGAGAAAGACCTTCAGCGGGCAACAATTTGGAAGCAACATTGGCTAGTAAATCATCTTCTGAATTACTCATCCTAGGAATGGAATTTATATTAAATGCTAGAAATTTATGAATTAAACTCCATACCTCAGTTTTGTAACTCTTCAGATGTGGTGACAAACAACGTATTGTGTTTCTTACATGTTTGACTATGATTTTTGAATCACCAAATACTAGCAAATTTTGCACGTCCATATCTAGTGCTTTATGAAGTCCCTACAGAAGTGATTTGTATGTTGTTCTGTTGTTAGTACATTCAAACTCTAATCAAAAAGCAATGAATGTTTTATTACATGTAGGGTCGATGAGTACACAACCGAAACATGCCCCTTCTCAATATTTGGATCCATCAAAATATAGGGACCAGATTTGTACATCATTAGCAATATTTGGCATATTCGACGAAACTGGTGCCTGAGTATAGGTTGTTACTTCAGATTGTTGTTCTGGATCAATGATAGATGAAATTCCAGTCATGAAATTACCAAAAAAGGTATTCATTCCCTGCATTTCAATCGAATTTGCAGTGGTAACGAAAGGCTCATTTGGATCATTCAGATATGTCACATTATGTTTGAGGTAACGTTCTTTGTTTATTCTAATCTTATTGGGATGTCCATTTTCAGGCAACCGCAAATGAGACCAGTCTGTAGCAAAATAACCGTGTAGCTTTTATGACCAATTTGTGCTTAAAAATAGACCATAAACTTCAAAAATGTCAACAACGATAATATCAATTATTTGATGAACTTTGGAATTGGACGATAATCTAATCAGCACATTTTTAATTTCGTCAGCCACTTTAACATTTGTTCGATCTAGATGAATAATTTTTAGATCATAAGGTTTTACTGCTGCGTTAATTTTATGGAATATAGACAAAGGAATCACGTTTGATGATGCACGGGAGTCAACCATGCAATTATGTACATTCCTATTAAAATTATCAAAAGTCAATAAAAATGGTACATTTTTTCATGCGGAAACTGCAGAATTCTGCTGATTTTTTATTATTGTTCCTAAAACAGCTTTATCTAGGTTTCCTACAGTTTTTTCTACTAAGTCCCTTTTATCTTGATGTTCAGATGTATTTTTAGTTGGGACATTTTTAGCTACGTTTAAGTCACTTTCTGCTAATTTTTTGCTTCTAACATCATTCTTTTTATTGTTTTCAGCAATGCTTTGAAGCATTTTCTGCAAAATAAGAGGAAATTTCAGCAGTTCAAAAACAGAACTATTTTCCCTTAATTTTTGTAAATCTTCAATTAAATCATACTCTAAAACTGGGGCAGCTTGGCTTTGTCTAATTTCAGTTTGCTTTGACTGTTTTGGAAACACATTTTTACTTGTTTTGGGTGGAGGCTTGTTTTGTGTTTTACTCCTAGTGTTGTAGGGGTGGACAATTTCAAAATTTGCTTGGAAAATACTGCCTAACAAGTGCCCAAAAGAAGAAGGAGATGAGTCTTCCTCTTCTGGTACCTCTTCCTCAACTGTATCATCAGAATTTTCAGGAGGAACAGAAACAGAATTGTCATGCGCTTCTAATATCATTTGCAAAGCATACTGTAAACTTTCAAAATTTAAACCTTATGTGGTCGGGTTTGGCAGGTTTGGAGGGAAAGGATTTCTAAAAGGAGGTTTGAAACTTCATTTGCTTGTAGATGCCTCCTCGCCGGATCGTTTCAAGTCAACAACCTGATTGGACAGTTTCTAGAAAGCTTTCTACAAGCTCTCCAGGTCTAATGTTTCTTGTTGATTTTTAGGTTGAGGAGGCCTAGTGAGAATTTCTATTTTCTTCTTAGAAGAAGAAGTTATTTCAGCTTCACTACTTAGATTATCTTTTAAGCTCAATATATATTTCTTAATTTGACTTGCCTCCTCAAAAAATTGTAAGAATGTGTTCTTTTTTGACCTTTTAACCCATATGGCTATGTTGTTATGCATGGCCTTAGTATAATATGCAACAATTAGGCTTTCTGCAGGCATCGAATATACAGGGATTTTGTTTTTTAGTGTTAGAAATCTTTGGTTAAAGTCTTTCACTTTTTATTTAGGGTTCATTTTTAAGCTAGAGAGTTCCATAACCAAGACTTCCGGAGATTTATCATCTCCAAATTTTCCAGAAAAAAAATTTCAAACTTATCCCAAGAGACGATGGTTTGAGGTTGTTGAGCAAAATACCAGGTTGAGGCATTTCCCTCAAAAGTATAAGGAAATAATCTCCATACTACATATTTTTGTTCGACACTCCAGAGTCTAATGGCTAGCATAAATTTCTTGATGTGATCCTCGCCTGATTGCTTCGAATCTGAATCAAATTTGGGCATCCATTTCTCTAGATGTTTAGGTAATGGGTGTTGGGGTCCAGGCACAGCCACGGCATCTTGATCGAGCCAAGGTATCGAAAGATTATTTTGGTTTGCCATGGGAGTTGGCAGAGTTGAAGGTTGAGATGGTTCAGATGATGAACTTCCTTCGTCTGAGGATTCTCCTCCTAAAGAGGATGGAGAAGAACCAGGTGGGGATGGTGGGATACCAGATCCTCCAACTCCAGGGATAATTATTTCAGTAGGATTGGTAGTATTTCCACCTAAAGGGTTTTCGGGAAAACTAATGCCTTGAAGTTGTTCTTGAAGATTTGTAAAGTCAAGGGGTTGATTGAGTTGTCTACCAGTTTTTCTAATACGGGATAAGGCACTTTGAGTTCTTATAAGTGACTAGCGGACAATTTCTTGGACTTCAATCCCCTGAGGAAGCGGTGTCCCTAGTTCGACATGAATATCGGGGTTATCGTTTGAGGTAGTAGTTGTTTCAAGTGTAACGTTTGTGTTGGAGAGACTACATGTTACGACAGGAGTGCGAGTGTGTGGGGGGGTCTTACAACCTCCATGTGCCATCAATTAATTTCAGGCCCTCCTTCTAGCGCCATTTGTTGACGAGCATAAGTGACACACCATCAACTGGAAGGTCAAATCTAGACTGGGGTTGTCTAATTATCCCAAGCCGTTTGGAATGAAATGACCCAATGGGTTTAATGGCTCTATTAGCCAACTAAATTCCTAAAAATGATAAAAGAAATAAACTAATCTAAGGCTATGATACTAAGAATATAAGTTTACAAGTGTTCAAATAGAAACATGAATATGTACAAATGATTATAAACAGTCTATATACATCTTGCAAGGTTTACTTGAAATCTTGCGGAATGAATGTTCTTAAAAGTGTTTATAAACAAGATAAAGAAAGAACATAAATCTTTTTTGTTTTCTTTTTGAATGTTCAAAGATTTAAAACTAATAAATACTACTCAAATACAATTGAAACAACGATACATAAACAGTCAAAGTTAATTCATGCAATCATCATTTCATTAATAAATAATTTAACTAAATAACACATAGACTAACCTATAACTGATCAACAAAACTAAGTTTATCTTTCTATATCGTTTGAACTCCTACTTGTCCTGCATGTAAGGGAAACCTATGACAGAACAAAACTAGTACTTTTCATAATAAATTCAAATAAGAATTTAATGTGTTGGAGCGAGAATAGAACAAAATAATAACTGATTAAAAACCCTATGATCTTATGATAATCAATATTTAAGAACGAGTGAAAACTCAATTCTAAGTATCGATATTATTCATCATTTAAAATTAGGAATAAATCAATAATAATCAATTGACAGATTAATCACAGATACAAAATGGAATAACAAATTATGGACAACATCTAAATACTTAACAATATGAAACACCATATGATGACAAGGCTAAAGTTGCATCAAACATGATAATATCTCATAAGACCGAGGCCATAGAAGAACATAATGGAATAAGCATCGCATAGGTCTAAAGCCGATGTGAATAGATTTCCCATATCAGTTCCCAAAATCACATGCCCATACTGCATCCCAGCAAAAGTTGGCTTTACTACTACTAGCAATCACTATTTAAACTAGTCTTGGATTGACAACCTCTTACCATGCAAGATAGAGGGTAATCCCAAAAAAATAGATTGCATTACAAAAATAGTACAACAGGGAACCACTACTGTAGGAGTTTTTTTTTTTTTAATTTATTACATAATGGCATAGTTTTATCAAACAGAAAAGAACCTACTAAACTATACAGCGTATAATCCATGATCACTTCTCCTTGTGAATAGCACCATGATATTTATTTTCCTATAAATGACAAAATGAAATTAATTTTTAGAAAATAATACAAACTAACATTTAGAAATAAACTGGCTACAGAATCCTAATATTTTGTAGCTATTCTTATATTAACAAAGAAAATCAAAATAAATCTTCCTATTTGACTTTTATAACAGAATAAAATCAAAGAAAAACAAAACCACTTTTACCATTTTAGAAATTAGACAGTGAAGGGTCGGATAATTCTGAGTTAATGATGGCATTGAAATTGGTTGCATTTTTTATGATCACACTACCGGTTCTTTTGGGCCTTTTACTTGCCCGATCTACACATGCCTTCAATTCATGATTTTCTCGTTCAAGCAGAGAATTTCGAGTTGACAAATGTTTTAATTGTGCCTGTAAATATGGTATGTCCCTGTAGTAGCGTTCTACCCAGTCTAGACAATTGTCACAGTGTACTGATGCTATAGCAGGCCGAGTTTGAGTGTACTCAGCAATGGGTGTTACACATTATTTTGGTCACTCTAGTGATGTCTCTACAAGTTATGTGTCCAGGCTCTCATGAAGACCTTTTTCCTGAGCAAAGTGATTGTTGTCTTCTTTTAAAAAGCATATTTTTAAGATGATTTTGCAGGATACCTATGTTATAGGGTGCAAAAATCCTCCATTATCATAGGAAAACCTATACTTGGAGTGAGAATTGTTCGCAGTCTACTCTATAGGTAGGGTGCAAACCTGTTTCAAAGCTTGGAAAAGAGAAGAGGTTACGAAGGTTCTAGAAGGGAATATTCTAGAAAATGAGGTGGCATTCGCATGGTTGGCATCCTATTGACTTCTCAGATTTAGTGGGATCATCCTTATCCCTTTAACCATCTCTCCTTCTCCTATATAATGAAATATTTCTCAAGGAAGAGGTTAAGCAAGATTGAATGAAGAATTGATGAAAGAATTGTGTGAAGAACCCTGTTTGGATTGAAGCTTGAAGACTCTATTTGTCTATCAAATTGTACTGATCTTATTCATGCAAGTGTAGAGAAAGTGTGTGTGTTGGAACCAAGGATCACTAAAAGGAAGCTTGCGACATCAAGGCAATCTAGTTGTATCTTCTACTTTCATTTAATATAATACATTTGTTATCACTGAAATTCCGTCCGCAAATGGTTACAAGAATCCAGCATTGTCAAACAGTTATGAGGTCACCCATGGACCAAAATTACCACAGAAGCATTTCCAAAGGGTCAAAAACTATACAACCAGTGACAAAATTAAAGTGCGCTATGACTACATAGGGCGCGCATGCACATGCGCAAAATAGAAACGCAGGAAAAGTGCACATGC